>CABHPP010107513.1:0-40573 GCA_902168425.1 Peromyscus attwateri
TTTTAGGCAATGAATAATTATATTACAATTTTATGGTGTCTATCTATTCCTTTTATATTGCAGGAAAATTAAATCTCCTTAATGTCATTAATCAAGGATTAATAAGATCTCTGTAAGTGAAGCAATGAACTTCTCCAGTATCTTTAAATCATAAACTGGATCATTAAATAACATTAATAGTTCTTGTAGAGTTACACTACAATATAAGGAATAAGTGAGAAAAACCTCAATTTTCACCTTTTGTTAGAAACAATTTCCACATTAAATAATAATAGCCAATCTTTGAGATTTTGAGGATTAAATTACTTCTAAACTGAAGCTCTTAAAGCCATTAAACTTACTACTGCATGAACTGTATGATCTTTGGGTTGAGTGCATTTTTTTTTATGTGTGTTATCAATTTTTACTCATTTAGAATCACATCCAAAAGAAACTACATCCTACATCAAGGACAGTTGTTCAACTATGTTCAAAGCAGCTTTATTCATAGTAGCCCCAAACTGGAAATAACCTAGATGTCCTTCAACCAAAAAAAAATGGATAAAACAAATGTGGTACAGTTACACAGTGGAATATTACTCAGTTGTTAAAAAAATGCATTATGAAATTTCTAGGCAAATTGATGGAACTAGGAAAACAAAACATCCTGAGTGAGGTAACCCAGACCCAGAAATACAAACATGTTATGTACTCACTAATAAGTGGATATTAGCTGTTAAGTAAAGGATAATTACACTACAAATCACAGATTCACAGAGGCTAAGTAACTAGGAAGACTCTAGTGGGGAATGCGTGGATCTCCCTGGGAAGGGGAAATAGAATCGATTTTGCAGGTAGACTGGGGGAGGGTGGAGATGGGAATAAGATGGATTAGGTGGGGTGGGAGGGATGGAGACAGTACTGGGAGAGATGACTGGAGGTGGGGTGCATTTGGAGGGTACAATGTGGAAACCCAGTTCAGTGAAAACTTCCTGGGACATATGAAGTTGACCCTAGCAAGGACTCCTAGTAATGGAGGATATGGAGCTTGAACTGGCCATCTTTGGTAATTAGGCAAGGCTTCAAGTGGTGAGACTGGGACACCAACCCAGCCACAAAACCTTCAACCTACATCCTGTCCCATCTGCAAGACATGCTGTGGCAACAGTGGGTCAGAGCTTGTGGGAGTGCCCCATAAATGACTGGTATAGTTTGAGGTCCACACTAGGAAAGGGAGCCCATGCCCAAAACTGGTTGGATGACCATGAACTAGAAGCTGGATGGCCCAGAGACCTAGGTTAGAACCAAACACAGCTGCCCTAAAAACGTCAATGAAATGTGTCCTAGTGATAGCCCTGCAGCTGATAGGAGTACATGCAAAGATCCACAGCCAAATACTAGGTGGAGCTTGGGAAACACCACAGAGGAGGGAGAGAAAGATTGTAGGAAGCACAAGGGCAGAGGACTCTAGGAGAACATGTCCAACAGAATCAAGTAAGCAAGCAAGGCTCTTGAGACTCACAGAGACTGAAGTGACAATGACAGGCCTGTAGTGAGTCTGTGCTAGGTCTTCTACATATATGTTGTGATTGTTTAGCTTGGCTTTTGGTGGGACTCTTAACAGTTGGAGTCAGGGTGTCTCTTACTCTTTTGCCTGCATCTGGGACCATTTTCTTCCTGTTTTGTTGCCTTATCAAGCCTTGATATGAGGGTTTGTGTCTAGTCTTATTGCATCTTGTTATGCCATGTTCAGTTGCTATCCATGGGAGGCCTGCAATTTTCGGAAGTGAACTGAGTAGCAATGGACCTGGGGGATAAGGGAGGTGTGGAAGAACTGGGAGGAGTGGTGGGAGGAGAGGCTGCAGTCTGGATGTATTGTATGAGAGAAGAATAAATAAAAAGAAAAAAGTAACTTTTAATTCAATTGTGCAAATTGCATTATCACTTTTACATTTATTGTAAAACATACATCAGCACATTTTTCTGTCTATTTCTTAGTTATTTGACTTTTTACTGCCATAAAATACCCTAACGAAAACAGCCTAAAGGAGTAAGGTTTTATTTTTGCCTCACAGTTGCAGATTTCTTTCAGCTTTCACTGGCCCAGGCAGAGAATCAGAGCTTGAGTTCACTGGTCACATCACATCCTAGGAAGCAGAGATCAGTGAATGGTCTGTGCATCTCCTTCACTTTTCATTCAGTCCAGGAATCCAGCCCATGGAATGATTGCAGATCACATTTTGTGTTGGGTTTTCCCAATTCAAATACCTTAATCTAAAGACTCCCTCATAGCTTGTGTAGAGGTTAATCTAATCTAGAGAATACCTCACAGGCATATTCAGGGATACTTCTGCTAAATGATTCTAGATCTTATCAAGTTGATTTACCAGCACTGTTATTTACCTCAAAAGCATTCAGTATACATTAATTTTCTTTCTAAGTATATGATATCTTTCATTTTTCTACTAAGAGCAGAAACAAGAAGAAAAGCTATTATCATTAGTTGTATTTTTTTGTATAAAATTTCTTATATCATAGTTTCACCAGAAAATAAAGTTTAAAAAGGCCCTAAGAATGACTTTCTACCAGTCATTCCAAACTGCCACTTACGGCTGAGACTCAGGTCTGAGAACTTCATACTCTTCCTGTCCTCCATACCTGGCTTTCTAGACTTATTCTTAGTTCTGTTTCAGCTTGACTACTGGAGTCAATCCTCCAAACTTATTTTCATCCCCTTTTGCCCTTGTTCTCTTAGTATGGACCTAAGATCCCCATGCCCCAGTTCTTCCCTTCTACCCCTTTCTTCCTTCCTGCAAGATTTTCTCCATTCCTTTGTAATTCCTCATCAATTTACAGACCAACTCTCTACTAGGGATCACAAACACCCTATATTTGGCTGGAACTCCAGGACTCCCACAGCTATAATTGTCTAGGACCCTAACTGTACAGTAGCAACCAGAAAAAAAAAACATATACTAAGCAATGACCAGATAACTACACCAAGAAATATCTCAAACGTCATAACTCAAGATGCCTAAGTTCCTGTGTAAAAACACAAATATGAACCACCATGACAATAAACTACATCTTAGAAGCCAGCAGCTTAATGAGTACTATAGGTGAAAATTAATACAAAGACCCACAACTGGATAATGTTCAGAGTGAGAGACTTTGGAACAATTAGCCCTAAATGGTATGTATTTATCAAACTGCTCCCATCTAGGCTCAAGTATCTCTGTGAAAGAGGAGACAGAGCATAAGAGCTAGAGGAGGTAGATTACTCCAAGGAAACAGTGATTTCCAGACATTATAGTACTGATACACAACTGAATTCACAGAGAATATGACAACATGTACAAGACCTACACATGTTCAAACCAAAGAAAAATCCCAGCACCCTGAAGGGGAGGTAGACACAAAGTCCCACTCCTAACCAAGAAGCTATTTGCAACTGATACCTACTGATAAAGAAAAAAAATCAGTTTTCTCAAGTGGAATGTCATTGAGTATATCAATGGAACTCTAGAATGGGTCCAATGTCCAAGAGCAACTGGCCAATACAGAATGGACTCTGTGTTTTTCTGATTTTTTGTTTGTTTGTTTGTTTGTTTTGGTTTTTTGTTGTTATATTGTTCTTCTCTTGTTACACTTTGTCAGTTTTGATTTTTGTTTTTGTTTTTGTTTGTGTGGGTTTTCTTGTTTTACCTGGCTTTGTCTTTAGTTTTAGGGAGAGAGAAAAAACATGAGGTTGGGTAGGGAGATAAGTGGGTAGGATTTGGGGAGAGTTATGGGGGAGTGGAAACAATTTTAAATAAAAATAAAAAAATAAGTAGAGATGAAGTTATGTGGTTAGGGAGGTGGAGACTATTGGAGAGGATAAAGAGAACAATTGGGAGTGATTATGATCGAAATGAATTATATGATAGTGATTGCTATTCATTGTTGACTACATCTGGAATTAACTAATGTAAAGAGATAGGATACACTTGTGAGAGATTTTTCTTGATTGAATTGGTTGAAGTGGGAAGACCCACCTTAAATCCATATGTATTGAGGTAGGAAGATCCACCTTAAATCTGGGCGATGCTTTCTTGTGGCAGCCTATATAAAGGACAGGGATGATAGGTGCATGAACTTACCTACTTACCCTCTCAATGGTAAGTTCATTTCTTCATTGGTATTAGAGCCTACTTCCTTAGGATTCTGGCATATACTGTAGATCAGCTAAGACATCCAGCCTCATGGACTGAACAACTATTGGGTTGGTCAAATTTCTCTCAGTTGACAGCCACTGTTGAACTAGCTGAACCATAGCTTGTAAACTACTCTAGTAAATCCAATTTTTATATATAGATTCATTCTATCAGTTATTTTCCTATAAATTTCTTTAACTAATTAAATAACATTCTTAATTACAAAATATTTAGTAAATTATATATGCATTTGTCTGTCTATCTCTATCAAGTGTCTAGTTGTAAATATGTCTCTTAATCAATGAGACCCTGTCCATTCTCTGGACAAATGCTTTGACAGCTTACCAAATGCCTGGATCATTCAACAATTCATTGTTTCTCAGAGTTAATTCAGGATTATCTGGTAAATAATTAAATTTAATTTCAATAGTCAGAAGACTTCAAAGATTGCTTGTGCTTCTAATGGAGTATGACTTTTTACAGTAAGATATATAAAAATTCTTAACTCTAGAATCAATTATTAAAAACAGAAAACAGTATGGAAAAAGTCTTCAATTTCAGAAAATGAATTTAATTAGCAGTGAAAATCCAACAATCATGAAAAGGTACTTACTAGTAAAAAAACAATGATTCTGAGATAAAGCTACTAAAAATTCCTTCAACTCAGTTGTGTGTATTTGTTGAAGTCAGCAGCCATGTGTTCTATTTCTCTAGGTAGAGGAGAATTAATATTAAATGTGGATTTAGACTCAAGAATCAATTTGTTAGGAGATACTCATTTCTGCTGGCAAAGAATAATCTCTGAGAGTCCAAACAAATGTTTACACAGTCAGTGAATCTAGATGTCTCCCATAAATTCTACTATACTTGTCTATGTTTTACTTAATTATCTTTCATGCCTGGAATACCATGTGACTTCAAAATATTTATTTAATCACATTTATGATTTTTGTCCTTTTTATTTTTTCTACCTTACTTCCTGTATTTTTTAACTTTATTCATTTATAGTATTGCAGTGTTCATTGAAGTGTTGCAGATTTCTACATATTCTCTTTTTATGTATATTTTATATTTTAAATGTTTTCCAGCTTCTGTTTTAAGTCCTTGCCCCAACACGATTTCCCTTTTAAACTGATTCAGCATAAACCATATTAGGGTAATACCTAATGTGTATGCACTCTGTAAATTTAATGTTTAGATTTAAATCCAAATTCAACCACCATCAATTGTTGACTTTGTGAAAGATGCCTAGTGTCTCTTTATCATTTATTCCCCATTTGTAATATGCAGACAATAATAATTATAATACATTCCCAATAATGTACTTAAAGGTCTTAAATGAGTTAATATGCCTTAACACTAAAGATAGTAAATACCTGAAACACTGTAATCAATATAATTAGGTAATAATAATAATAATTATATCTGTTTCTAAAGTTATATCTCAGGTAATTGATCTGTGCTGATTCACTTAAATGTAATATGCTTTTCCTAATATAGTATTTTTACTTATCTTTTTGAATTTAATACATGACCAGAAATGTATCTTTATTGTATTCACCACACATTCATCCCCTTAACTCCTCCTAGGTTCACTTTCACTCCTTTCTAAAATTCATATCATCTTTTTGTATGACCCATGGAGTTCATTTTCTGCCATCCATATATGCCTGAGTATGGGGTCAGCTGTTGAAGTATGGTCACATGTTCAACATACTAAAGTCCACATCCTTAAAGAATTCTGATCTGCCCTCCCACAGCACCTACAAACTCTGAAAATCTTCTTAGCTAGTGGTTGGGGATAGTGGGCCCTTGCCCACTTCATGCTGGAGTTCTACTAGATTGATAGTAAGTAGCTGTAGCTGTAGTTAATTCATGAGTACACCAGTTCCATCACTTCCAGAAGAAACTGTTTCACCCTATCTACCCTGTCTTTTGGCTCTTACAATCCCTGTTCCTTGGTAAGGGGGACTGATAAAGAAGTTTCATTTGTGGCTGAGCATTACACTGACACTTATTTTCTCCACTTTGATTGTGAGATTCTACATTAAAAGGCATCCACTTCATGAAGAAACATCTCTGATGAAATATGACAGCGGCACTAATTGATGTGTGTAGAAATTAACATTTAAAGGGCAGTTTGATACTATGTCCATTTAGTAAAGAATTGTGGTATTTTCATGCTGGAGCATATGAGCTATTGGTTCTTGGCAAGATTTACATGTACCAGGCATGTGTTTTTTCCTATGGAGTGTAGCTTCAATCTGATTAGAAAGTGATTGACTAGTACTATTACATTCATGCCACGGATGTACCCATGGCTCATCATTATTGTTACTAGTAGGGTTTATAGCTGGGTAAATTTACTGATGATATTTTATTCTCATCAGCCTTCATAGTACCTTCTAATACAGTAGAAACTAACTAGCAGAAAGAAAGATTCTTTGTCAATAACAGTATAATTTCTCCATGTTATGTAACGAAAGTGTATGGTAACTTCAGCAATAGGGTCATATGCACAGGTTTTTGCTGTGGAATAATGCTTTTGTACACTGGTTTAATAAAACGCTTATTGGCCAGCAGTCAGGCAGGAGGTATAGGCAGGATAAACAGACAAGGAGAATTCTGGGAAGAGGAAGACTGAGTTAGGAGACACCAGCCCTCCGACCAGGGAGCAGCATATAATGACACACAGGTAAAGCCACAGAAAATGGGGCAACATGTAAATTAACAGAATTTGGCTGAATTTAAATGTAAGAGCTAGTCACTAGTAAGCCTGAGCTAATAGCTGAGCAGTTTTAATTAATATAAGCCTCTGTGTGTTTACTTGGGTCTGAGTGGCTGCAGACCGGGTAAGACACAGGAAAATTTTCAGCTACAGGTTTTGGTGGGTGGGCAATCAAGAGTGATGGCAATATCCAATACTGATTGGGGCCATTTTCAAGGACACCTCTAGCCAATAACTTTAGAGGAGGTACCCCACACCAAACACTGAGCTCTTTATTTGATAAACTATGGTTTCTGGGATAACTTTCCCTACATAGATGATAATGCTATGAGCACATATGTGCACACACACACACATACACACAGACACACAGGCACACAGAGAGAGATAAAGAGAGACACAGACAGAGAGACAGAAAAAGAGAGACAGAGAGATATAAGTAGACAGAAACAGTGTCTTAATTGGGTTTTTATTGCTGGGCAGAGACACCATAACCATGGCATGTCCTATAAAGAAAACATTTAATTGGTGTAGCTTGCTTATACTTTTAGGGGTTCATTTCATTATCATCATGTTCAGGGAACATGGCAGCATGCAGGCAGATGTGGTGCTGAAGCTGAAAGTGCAACGTTTTCTGGGTAACAGGAAGCTGACTGAGACTCTGGGTGGTTTCTGAGCATAGGATACCTCAAAGCCCACCCTCACAGTGACACACTTCCTCCAACAAGGTCATACCCATTCCAACAATGACACACCTCCAAGTAGTGTCATTTCCTATGAGATTATGGGGCCAATTACATTCAAACTACCACACACAGAGATAGAGATACAGAGACAGAGGAGACAGAGGAAACTCATAAAATATCTGATTTTCTCATGGATTTTTCAAACATCTTCTGACATTGTCAGTGGTAGTTATCTCTCCCAAACCCCCTCCTCTTTCATATTCTTCCATCTCTTTCCTCTCTTAAACCTTTCTTTCTTATTATTTTCATTGTCCACTTCATATCACCTATGATTTTAGGTTTGAGAATTTCATAGATGTCTACAATGTATTTTGATTATATCCATCACCCATGACCACACTTCAAGTTCTCCCAGATACCCCCAACACACACCTCTCCTAACTTCATTATAATGCTACCCAGCCACAGTGAGGCCTACAATGGCCCTTCTCTATCCATGGTAGAATACTTTTGTTGTTGTTGTTGTTGCTTGTTTGTTGCTGTTGTTCCTTTTTTGTTTTGTTTTTGTTGTTTCTTTCATGATACAGTTTCTCTGTTTAGCCCCAACTCTCCTAGAACTCACTTTGAAGACATGGTTGGAACTCACAGAGATCCACTTGGCTCTGCCTCCCGAGTGCTGGGATTAAAGGTTTGTGCCACCACTGCCCAGCTTTTGAAAGTCTTTTCAATAACACTTTAAATATATTTGTTCTGTCATCATTTTTATCCGAAAATTGATTATCTTATTAATTTATTTGATTAATTAATTATTTTCTGTTAGGATTTCAATGATTGGAAAAGACTGATGTATTCACAAATATAATTTTGTTTAATATCATTTGTACCTTTATATAAAATTAAATTTCTATTGGATACCATTTTTCTCTGCTTGAAAAAATTATGAATTTTGATATGTGGTGTGTGTGTGTGTGTGTGTGTGTATGTGTGTGTGTGTGTGTGTGTGTGTGTGTGTGTGTGTTTCTATTGGTGATAGATTATTTCATTTTTTAGTCATATTCATTTTTAAAAGGTATTTTTGTAGATGCAGGCAAGATTACTCAGTGGTCAAGGGTACTTGCCGTGCAAGCCTAACAGTCTGAGTGTAATGACTGGAAGTCACAAAGTAAAGAAAACTAATGTCAACAGATTGTCGTCTGAGCCACAGACTCACTGTGTCACACAAGCACACACCCCTAACATGGATATATATTAGTAATACATTAAACAAAAATGTAAAGAAGGAAGGTATTGTTCAAGGAGCCACAGCTATTGTTTTGAACTCTATGTCTCTGCTATGTCCAGATGACATTGATTTGTAGCAGGTCTTCCCAAACTCTTGTTCTGCCACCTCTTGCACAATGTGCCTGAGCCTTGGGGGAGGGAGGAGATACAAATAGCTCATTTAGTGCTGAACATTCCACAGTCATTTATTCTCTTAATTCAATCTAATTTTAATTATTTTTAAACTTCAACACTATATCAGTATTGTAACAAAGTATTTCCCTTTACAAAATGCCCACCATACACCCATTTGGAGTTGCTTGCTGACTTGGCTAATTTACCTATATTTCTTTTTAGCTAGTTTACTTCTGTTGATGTGATTAAAAACACTCTTCCCAAAAGGAATCGAAGGGAATGTGCTTGTTAATTTTGACAACTTGACACAAACTAGGAAGTGGGAACCTCAGGTGAGAATTTGTCGACATCAGCTTGTCATGTAATCAAGTTTGTGGGGGGATGTTTTTGATTAATAATTGATGTGGGAAGGTCCAGGCTACTGTGGGCAGATGGTCTCCAGTTATATAAAGACAGAATGAGCTAGTCATAGAAAACAAGTCAGTAAACAATCATTCATGGCTTCTGCTTTAGGTCTTGTCTCCAGGCTTCTGCCTTGTTTGAGTTCCTGCCTTGGCTTCCCTCAGTTATAAACTGTAAGCTGTAAGGTGAAATAAACCCTCCCCACTCCAAGCTATTTGTGGTCAATGTTTTATCACAACAATAGAGAAGCAAACTAGAACAGTGAGGGAAAGGTTTATTTTCACTATACTTCCAGGTTATAGTCTAGGATATGCCAGGGCAAGCACTCAAGTAGAAATTTAAAGCCAAAATCATAGAAGAATACTGCTTGACATCTATGTCAAAGGCTTGTGTACTTTCTTATACTTTCTAGGCCCACCTGCCTAGGGATGGTGATGCACACAGTGGGCTGGACCTTTCTTCACTATTTATCAATTAGAACAGTCCTCCACAGACATGCCCATAGGTGAATCTTATCTAGCCAATTCTTAAATTAGATTCTTTTCTCTGTTGACTCTAGATCATATCAAGTTAATTAAATGTAACAAGGACAGCTGTGACCCAAATCATATATGAGTAGCTACTTAATTTTTTGAAGTTATTATAGACTGTTAGTTAAATAGTACAAAAGCAGTTCTAAGTGAAATTATTATGCTCTATATTAGAGTAGCAAAGATACTTTATAAACAGAAGTTGTTTAGCAGAGGTATAATTGGAATCAACTTAAGGAGCTTTTTCAAAATCCATGTTCCTGGATGCATTTACAAGATATTCTAATGTGAGATTTTGTCATAATTTTTGTTTGACATACTAGTCTTGGTGTTATCTTTTTATTATTCTGTATAAGTTGCACATGCTTTATATATTATATAATGTCTTTTAAATAGATATAGATCATTTTATTCTACATATAATGAAATAGTTTTCTGATTGGAAGCAATTTAGTCTTCAATAACTTTTGAAAGTAAACTATTTGAGAGTCCTTTCAGGTTCACATAAGAAACGAGCAGAAAGTTAAGAATGAGCCTGTGCACATGTACAACTTTCTTCCACTCTCAGTTCTCACCAGAGTGGGATATTCAATACACCATATGAATCTATGTTGATGCATCATTTCACAAAGGCTCCACAGTGAATATTAGCATTTCATATTTTTGTTGTACATTTCATGGACTTAGACAAATATGTGGTGGTTTGTTTCAACTATCACAATATCCATACAGAATATTTTACTGTCTAAAACTGACTTTACTCCCCCACTTACTTTTCTTTCCCTTTTACTTCTGACATGTATGTAATATAAAAGTAAAATTTCCCAAGAAAATCCAAAAATTAAGGCTCAGAATGTTTCTGTGGGAAAATCCACATGAGAAAATATCATTGTATCTTCGAATCAGGGACTACTTTTTCCAGTGGCTACTTTTATTGTTACTTCCTTCAACAAAAGTTGAGTGTAGAGAATGATCAGAGTCCTAGTTCTTCTGAAATTACTAGTTATCCTAACCTGTGGAATCAACCAATATATAGTTATTGCAGTGTAGTTTCTGATTTCTATCATGTTGTCGTTGTTTTGTTTTGTTTTTAACCACAATGGTAATAGACTAGGCAGTGATCTACCCAGGTAAATATGAGACAGGTAAATTGACATATTAGAAACACAACCTGGAGCTTGGCCTGGTGTTTGGCTGTGGATCTCTGCATCTGCTTCTATCAGTTACTGGAGAAAGGATCTATGATGACAGTTGTTAGGGTATTAACTCATCTGATTACTAGGGTGAACCAGTTTAGGCACCCGCAGCACTATCGATCTCCAAGAGTCCAGTCAAAGAGAGAGAAGAGGGATTCTATGAGCAAGGGGCATCAAGATCATGATGGAGAAACCTACAGTGACAACCAAACCAGACTAGTGGGAACTTAAGAAGTTTAGACCAACACCTGTGCCTCCACAGGACTAGACTAGGCCCTTTGCATAAGTGAGACAGTTGTGTAGCTTGATCTACTTAAGCCCCCCCCCCCCCCCCCCCGGCAGTAGAATCAGGATCCATCCCTGATGTATGAACTGGCTTTTTGGACCCCACTACCTATGGTGGGACACCTCAAACAGCCTTGAGGCAGGGGAAGGTGCTTGGACCTGTCTCTACTCAATGTACCAGGCTTTGCTGACTCCCCCATGGGAGGCCTTACCTTCTTGTAGGAGGTAATGGGGGAATGGATTTGGGGAGGAGGCTGGAGGGGCAGTAGGAGGGAAGAGGGGGATCTGTGATTGGTATGTAAAATTGATAAAATTTTTCGTAATAAAAAAACCTCAGCCTGAATTATCCACTGCTCATAGTATCTGTCTTTCTTTTATTAATGTAGTTATTTCTCCTCCCTATACTGAGGCTAAGCTAGTTTTTAAATCTCTTTCTATATCTTATCCTTTATTTTGGGATCCATCAATATTTTTCTCCTTTTTGAGATATCTACTTTGTTTGGGGCCTTGCAAAGTAAGTTACCACCTTCTTTTTCATTCACTGTCTTGGCAGAAACCTAAATGTTTCAGTCTATTTTAATTGTTTTTGTTGTTGAAGGTCTCACATTCCTTGATGATATTGTTTTGAATTATCACATGTAAACAAATCACAAAATAAATTTGGCATGGTTCACAGCATCAACTAAGCAGGGCTAATAGGGGCTCACAGAGACTGAAGTGACAATCACAGAATCTGAACTAGATCCTCTGCATATTTGTCATCATTATGTAGGATGGTGTTGTTGTGGGACTCCTAACAGTGGCAGTGGGTGGGTGTCTTTGAAGCTTTTGTCTGCTATTGGGACCCTTTTCCTCCTACTGGGTTGCCTCATCCAGCCTTGATATGAGGGTTTTTACATAGTCTTATTTGTAACTTGTTATGCCATGTTCAGTTGATATCTCTTTTCAGAAGGGAAACAGAGGGACAGTGGATCTGGGAGAGAGCAGAGGTAGAGGGGAATGGGAGGAGTTGAGGGAGGGGAAACTGTGGTAGGGATATAATGTATGAGAGAAAAACACATTTTAAAAAGTGAGGATCATTGAAGAAATAAATCAGAGAAATTTCTGACTCAAAGTACAAGAAAATCTTCCAAATATAAACCAATTAGAAAGGCAAAATGGATAGCAAGAAGTAGAAATAAATAAAAGATATACTTTTTTCCTCCTTCTTTTGTTTTAAAGTACAATGCAAGAATAAACTAAGTAGCTTGAATGCTTCTCATTTTAAATTCATGCATAGTAGAAGGCATGTAAAAGACTCATCTTCATTTCCTTTTTATAGATGCATTTGATGGCCATATTATTTGTGTAAATTTATGCAGATACACTTTACTTGTTTTTCACAACTAAAATAAGTATTATTCTACATTCTGCATGTCTGTAATTCATTGTTTCAGTTATTTATGTCACAGTCAGTGAAATGCACATAGAGAATTATCATATTACAAATAGAAAGAATGCAAGACACTATTATTCAGTTCTGAGTGCAACAAATTAAAAATAAAATAATTAGGTATGTTGAAAGTTAGGTATTCCTAGATACAGAGACTAAAGTAGGAGTCTGTTGAGGTTTTATAACTTTTAAATATTTATGTAAACTACAGTCCTTTTTCATTCACATTTGGTTGATGTATGGAAGGTCTGTGATAAGAAAAGTTCATTTTATTAACAATATAAGTAGAACCATGCTTATTTAAATCCATATATCTTGGAAACGTAAAGTAATAATAAAAAGTAACCCTGATAACTGGAGACAATACAAGTCAGTTAAACTGTAGCATTCTTTAGTGTCTGAGGGAATTATAACCCTGGACACACAAGCAATAAAAAACATCTTTTTTAGAAATATAAAATGATTTACTTAAAAATGTTAACTTGAAGCTAAAATATTTGAACTAAATTTTTAGCATTTTTTCCAGCACTGTTTCAGACATGTAAACATTGAGCTGGAAGATCATTTATTTAAAGTTAATTACTAATTGGTTTCCTCATATCATCCATATATAAATTATTATTTTGCCATATTTGTTCAGAAATTGTCTCAATTCTCTGTTTTACTGAAGTATACCTGTGGTTGGTGTACCTGTGTATAAATTTGATTGGAAAGAAGCAAAGACTATTTTATATGGGCTTTTGACAAGACTAAAACATAAACAATTTGCCTGTATTTTTCTTGTGAACATTAATTTTTTGTAATTTTTTCACTTAATTTATTTCCTTCTTTTGATGGGGGGTGGATAAGTAAATTTATTGATGAGTTAAAAACCACCACCCAATCAGGATGATCACAGAGTATATTCATAATTCAAATTTCCTTTTTAAAAATAAAATGAGGATTAAAACCCTATAACGGTAAAAATGTGAATTAAATATTTTGCCAATCAGTATTTAAAAATCATGACTTTTTTCTATCATGTACTGAGGTGAACATTATTTATAGTCTCTTATTTTTTTAATGTTATTACAGCATAATAACCACAGGCATATTTCCAGAAGAAGCACTTTTGCTTCTAATAAAATTACACATAACATTGTGTGTTTAGTTTTTAATTATAGGTGAAGCTTGAATGTATACATCGCTCATGCAAAAACACTGCCCATTGATTGATTCCATTTCATAATCCTGTGGAATATCACCTTGAAGAACAGTTTTAGAGAAATGGCTCCTTGCAGTCCTTACCTTGGCATAGGCAGCATGATGCCCAGACCTCATAGCACCACTGTGTTGAACAACTCCACATAAGGAACACAGTACTCGAGCTTTCGGTAGCAATGTTCATATATTTAAGGGTAAAAAAGGAGCCAGGTCTAAGATTTTTGAAATCTTTTTGAGCTTGTTAACTTTGTGTAGGTAAGAACCAGACTGTGGTAATCTTTTTTCTTTCATTTTTGAGATTATAGTATAAATAATATTCCCTTCTCTTTCCTCCCTCCAAAGCTCCAATATAACGTTACTTACTCTCTTTCAAATTCACGGCCTCTATTTTCAATATCAGTACATGAATACATGTATACATGTGGTGGTATTCTGTTCCCCAAAATATTGTGTACCCTAATAAACTTATCTGGGGTCAAAGAACAGAACAGCCACTAGATTCAGAGGCTAGAAAATGGTGGCACTCACACCTTTAATCCTAGTATTCCAGAGGCAGAAATCCCTCTGGATCTCTGTGAGTTCAAGGCCACATTGGAAACAGCCAGGCATAGTGACACATGCCTTTAATCTCAAGAAATGAGCCTTTAATCCCAGGGAGTGATGGCAGAAAGCAGAAAGATATATAAGGCGTGAAGACCAAAGACTAGAAGTTTTTGGCTGGTTAAGCTTTTAGTCTTTTGAGCAGCAGTTCAGCTGAGATTTATTCTGGATGAGGACACAGAGGCTTCCAGTCTGAGGAAACAGGATCAGCTGAGGAACTGGCAAGGTGAGGTAGCTGTGGCTTGTTCTGCTTCTCTGATCTTCTAGCATTCACCCCAATAACTGGCACCGGGTTTGATTTTATTAATAAGACCATTTAAGATTCCTGCTACATACACATATGTACATTTTTATTCTTTCTTTAATTAAGAAAAATTTTCACTCATTTTATACACCAAAGATCCCCCTCTTCCCTCCTCCCACCCCTCAGCCTCCCTCCCCAAACTCAACCTCCCCCACTCCTCCCCCCAAGAAGACAAGGCCTCCCATGGGGAGGCACATCCAGTAGAAGCAAGTCCAAGTCCTTCCCCCTGCCTCAAGGTTGCAGGAGGTGTCCCATCATAGGTAGTGGGCTCCAAAAAATCCGCTCATGCATCAGGGACGGATTCTGATTCTACCGCCAGGGGGCCCCCCAAGCAGATCAAGCTACACAATTGTCTCACCATGCAGAGGGCCTAGTCCTGTCCCATGTAGGCTCCACAGCCATTGATCCAACTTTCATGAGTTCCCACTAGTTGGTTTGGTCATCTCTGCAGGTTTCCCCATCATGATCCTGATGCACTTGCTCATAGAATTCCTCTTCTCTGTCTTTGACTGGACTACTGGAGCTCTGCCTGGTGTTTGGTTGTTGGTACTGCCAAGCTCTGAGTGTCACTACTGTATGTATCCTTAGGGTTAGTGTGACATGTTGGGCATCGTGGTGGTTCATAGGCATCATAGCTGAGTAGGGGTGTTGGTTGCAACATTTCATTGTAAGAAGTAAAAAAAAAAAGACAAAAATATCTAAGAGACAATAAATAAAGCAACCTGAAGTAAATGATGTGATCTCTCAAATAAAAGTGACAAAGATTTTATATAATTGATGAAATAAAGGTCATACAGAGAAAAATAAAATTCCAATCAGGACTTTAACAGTTAATAAAATTTTGATAGCTAGAAATGAAGAAAATATAGAAAGAGTGCCAAATAGGATAATTGAATTATGAAAATTAAGAAAGAATGATGGTTATAATAAACAAAGTAAATACATTAGGAAACAGAATGTAGCATCTCCATCATTTGTATAATTAAAGTGTTTTAGCAAAGAAAATAGATAAAATTTGAATATCTATACTGAATCCATATTATGAGATTTTACAAGCAGAATGAAAAGCTTGTACTTAATATGCTAAGGAATAATAGAATGGTAGTCACATTTTGAGATCTGTTATTAGGAACTTAAATCTAGTAACCATAAGCCCTAAGATGTATGCAAGCAAACGGAAGGAAGCAGAAAACAATTGCTAATAAGAATACTATTTCACGCAAGGCAAATTCTGAAGGGAATCACAATAGACATATTGAATGAAATATACAGAATTAAAATTTCCACTCATATGAGTTAAATTAAAAACATTTTTCCTTAAGGAATGACATTGTTTAAGACAAAACTGACAAGTCAAGTCCCTGATTAGAATGACTTAAAATTTGATTGTATTTTTCTTGTTAACTCTATTACAGGGCCAGGTTCAGTAGCTCTCACCTTCAGTCTCTCCATATCAAGGCTGAGACAGAAGGATGGCAAGTTTCTGTCCGGGGATAAATAACCAGACCTTTTCTGAAAACCATGACTACAACCATAATGAAAGGAAACACCATTTCTAAAATATTTATCTCCTATAAAATTCGAAAGTGTTTCTGTCACAGTTTACTTTATTGTGACAAAACAGAAAAACATGACCTAAGAAAAGTTTTTTTTCCTTTTATCCCATGCAAAATAGATAGAAGAAGAAAAAAAAAACTCTCACGTGGACATAGTCAAGAAAACTTTTTTTTTTTTTTTTTTTCACTGTACCACTATTGAAGCATGTGAATTTATTAGAAAAAAATGTCTTTCATTAACAGATGTATTTTTGATCAACATTTTCATATTTGGGCACATATTTATGTTGCTTAGCTCAAATTTGCACTAATATAATTTTAGGTATAATTCAGAGATGCATGTGAATCCCAAAGATGTGCTCATGTTTCTTGCCCAGATAACTTAAAAAATGGACATGTATTATTTATAAACAAGTAAATGTTTTAAGATGGAAAGCTGTGGTTAAAAGAAGCATGAATTGTAATTCAAGGAGAAAATTTACATGACATAAAATTTCTAACTACTAAACAAGCCTATGTTTTCATATTTTTAACACATGATATTGAATATCAAATTATTATTTATTTCATGGATTTGTATAAAGTGTGTAACTGTTATACTCTGAAATATCACCAGATAAAATGAATAAATATGGTTAATTAAATCTATGGGGAAATTTTAGATGGCAAGTTTAAACTCTTGTAAAGCATACTCAGGTACAGAAAGTTTTCTGGGTTTTATATACAAACAAAAATGCCATAAGACACATGTCTAGGAAACATCTTTGTGAAGCTGCATGAAGATGTCCAGGGCTTTCTCTGAGCCTTGCTTTCCCCTGTCTTTGTCTCCTTTTTAGTCTTTTTAAATAAGAAGAATAAAGTAAGAATTTACCTTGTCTACATTTAAACCAATAACTTTAATATTTACATTCTAAGAATCTTTATAAGTAATAATGCTTCACTTCATATGTCAGTTATAAACTCATTAGTGGGATTCCTTGTTAAAATGACATTATATCTCTAATAATTATAGGAAGGTGTTGACAGAAAATAAAAGTGTACAGAAACAATGAAACACAATTTGAAAGAAATCTCCACTAATGAATTGTGGTGTCAAAATGAAACAAAATAACTACAAGTAATTTATACATTAATTATCTTGACTAAGGTATGTGTTTCATTGATGAAAAATATTAACCTTGCAGAGCAAGTAATTGGACAGAGGCCTGGCACTTTGCTGAGTATGTATTACAATGTGAAAATGTTTGTCAAGTTTTACTCAGCAAAGATAAATAAGAATTTTTATGATGAAGTAAAAATGTACAATGTGTCCAATTCAAGTCAAAAAATAAGAGCACAGTTTACCTAAGGAAAACATGAAAATAAATCAATTATGAAACAAAAAGAAAATACTTGACTAATCTAAAAGATGGACAGTTAATGTTAACTAAACAGGAAAAGTATGACAGGTTACATCAATAGAAAATAAATCTCAAAAAATTAAAAGAGACAACTGCAATTGGATTTTCAATAATGGAAAGATATAAAGGACAAATGTGAATAAGAAGACAGCTGTATGCAGCTATGAGTGTTAAAAAGAGAGTGAGCTGAATTTCCAAATCTATACAATGGAATAAGGGTATCTCATAATGACAAAAGTCACAAAGTCACACTTGCTCAAGATGATATAAAAACACATACTCCTATGCATTTAACATTTGATTGAAAGAGCTAATGTCGAAGTGTTAAGAACTAAAAAAAAATTGTGACAATTCCAAAATCCTACTGATAATGAACTGAACAATTGTTCTTTTAGTATATTTTATATTTTCTTTTTGTATCCATGAGAGGATTTTACTTGTATTGAAAATAATTTTTTTTTCATATACTACATCCCAATTATGGCTTCTCCACCCTCTAAACCTCCCAGTTCCTCCTATCTCCCATTCCATCAGGATCTACCCCCTTTTTTCTTAATTTTATAAAATAAGCAGGCTTATAAGGGATAATATTAAAATACAATATAACAAAACTAGAACAAATACATTGGAATTTGACAAAACAATCAAATATAAGGAAAATAACCCAAGAAAAAGCACAAGAAATAAATATAGATGCAGAGATAGACTTGTTTACACAATTATGAATCCCCCAAAAAGTACAAAACTGGAAGACATATTTTATTTGAAAAGGACCTATAAGATAAAATAAAAACAGAAAAAAATAAATAGATAATAAAAATTTAAAAGGTAAAACTGTATTTAAAAACAGAAAAGGAAATAAGAAAAAGTCTTGACATGATATTATGAGACACAGTATCTCCAAAGATACTGTTAAGTTCATTTTCTGTTGGCCACCTCTTTTATTTATTCTGTTTTCTTGTATTCTGATGTAAGGATATGGTTTGTTGAATTTCTATATATTTCTTGGATATTTTAAAGAAAATATCATTTTCCGGGTAGAATATACTCAGCAATCTATGTTTAGGACATGTACCTCTATATATGAGTATGTATATACATGTCACAAACATATTTTTAAAAGTACAATGCTCATTTTTAATGATTTCCCATACAATAATTATAAAACCATACAGTGTATTGAGTTACACAGAGAAGGCAAAGCATAAATGGGTCAAGTATAGATGGACTCCTAATTAAAATGGCTAGATTTACAGTTCCAAACAAAACTATCTGTGATGAAGCCTTTCTTTTTGACATGCTTCTTAGTCTCCCTTCATCCTTTCACTTCAAGAGTTACTACTCTATTTCAAAACAAGTCTATAGTCATTTTAGGAAAATATGCTATATACGATAAAAAAGAAGGCATGGTTGCAGTTTCTCTTATAGTCCTAATTTTGTAGCTTTATTGCAACAGCAAGCAATATAAGGAATAATGGAAACATCCAATTCTTTTCTTCTGAATAAAATGGTATTCGTAGGGATTTACTCCAGAATACCTCCCATGTATTTTCCATAAAATTTTCTGCTGTCTTGAAAATGACAGTTGTTTAAAACCCCAGATGTTTGCTGTAATTTGGATCAACTAATATTTCATTTGGTATGTATTTCTTGTAGTTTATGTTATTGAGTTGAGAATGAATTTTATTGCATTTTTGTCAATAATTTCAAATGTATAATGTAATTGCTGAATAGTGTGCTATGTATATAAGTATATCCATAATGTTTGAAAAACTATCTTTTAAATTATGTCTATTTTCCTTCTATGTAATTGTAAGTTGTATGTAGAAATATACTTTTAAAACATATTTTTAAATTTTTTTAAATTAAATATAATTAAACTTTTACCCTTTCCATTTTATATCTCCAAATCTTCCTATCCACTCTTCTTGTTCTCTCTCAAATTCATGCCCTGTATTTATTTAATTGTCTTATATCACTTAAGAGAATTAAGTAAAAGTGATTAGGATGTATCATGTGATTTTAAGTCATAAAGAGTAGTCTAAGTTTTACTTCTGCTTTTAAATTACCCACCCTTAGGGAAAGGGTCTGATATATTGGAAGGCAAAATCATCCTATCAAGGAACTGAGGCCTCCTTCCAAAAAGGAGCAGGGACTTTACAAGGTATCATTAAATCACCTGAGAATCAGACCTGCTAGGCCAAGTCTTTAGATGGCAGCCACCTCCATATTATCACAAAAACTTCAGGGAAGATATTGAGTCATTTCCACTGAACAAAGCTGTTGCTGAACCCCCTATCTACAAAAATTATAATAATTAATGTATGCTTTCACTTTTTTAAGTTTCTAGACAATAATAATTAATGGAGTCAATGTTTAGATGGATAACTGATGGCATATATAATGGATCCTTATTTCTGGATATCTTGATAAGTATTTTGATGATGAAGGGAAGTATTTTTTTTAATTTTTATTTTTCTACTCACTCCACATACTATCCACAGATCCCCCCTCCTCCCTCCTCCTACCCCCAGCCCTCTTCCCCAAGCCACTCCACATCCCCACATCCCCCAAATCGAGGTCTCCCATGGGGAGTCAGCAAAGACCAGCACACTGAGCCTAAACAAGTCAAAGCCCCTTCCCACTGCACCAAGGCTGTGCAAGGTGTCACACCACAGGCACAGGGTTTCAGAAGCCTGCCCATAGACCAGGGACAGATCCTGAACCCCCTGGCTGGGTGCCCCCCAAACAGTTTGAACCAAACAACCATCTTCCATATCCAGAGGGCCTAGTCCAGTCCCATGGGGGTTCCACAGCCACCAGTCCCAGTTCATGGACTTCCACTAGTGTGGCCGGTCATCTCTGCACATCTTCCCATCATGATCTCAATATCCCTAACCTGCAGAATCCCTCCTCTCTCTCATCAATTGGAGTCCCGGAGCTCAGCCTGGTGCCTGGCCATGGATCTCTGTATCTGCCTCCATCAGTTACTGGACAAAGGCTCTTTGTTGACAGCTAAGTTATTTGCTAGGTTGGTCAGTAGAGTAGATCGGTCCAGGCACCCTCTGGACTGCTGCCTGAAGACCAAGGTAGGGTCAACCTTGTGGATTCCTGAGAGCCTCTCCAGCAACCTGCCTCTTCCTATTCCTATGATGTCCAAATCTATCATGGTATCTTCCTCCCTGCCCTCCCACTCTGTCCCTGTTCCAGCTTGACCCTCCCATTTCCCTATGTTCTCATCCCCCACTCCTCGCCCTCTGTCACCCCCCACACACACACACAGTCCACTCATGTAGATCTCATCCACTTCTCCTTCACAGGATCATCCATGTGTCCCTCCTAGGGTCTTTCCCTGTTAGCTAGCCTCTCTGGAGTTGTGGGTTACAGTCTGGCCATCTCTTCCCTCACATTTAGTATCCGCTTATGAGTGAGTACATGCTATGTTTATCCTTCTGAGTCTGGGTTACCTCACTCAAGATTATATTTTCTAGTTCCATCTATTTGCTTGCAAATTTCATGATATCATTGTTTTTTATTGCTGAGTAGTACTCCATTGTGTATATGTGCCATATTTTCTTTATCCATTCTTCAGTTGAGGGGCATCTAGGTTGTTTCCAGGTTCTTTCTATTACAAATAATGCTGATATGAACATAGTTGAGCATGTGTCCTTGTGGCAAGATTGAGCATTCCTTGGGTATATGCCCAAGAGTACTATGACTGGGTCTTGAGGTAGTTTGATTCCCAATTTTCTGAGAAACCGCCATACTGATTTCCAGAGTGGATGTACAAGTTTGCATTCCCACCAACAGTGGAGGAGTGTTCCCCTTGCTCCACATCCTCTCCAACAAAAACTGTCTTCAGTGTTTTTGATCTTAGCCATTCTGACAGGTGTAAGATGGTATCTCAGAGTTGTTTTGATTTGCATTTCCCTGATGACTAAGGATGTTGAGCAATTCCATAAATGCCTTTCAGCCATTTGAGATTCTTCTGTTGAGAATTCTCTGTTAAGCTCTATAGCCCATTGTTTACTTGTATTGTTCATTATTTTGAAGTCTAGCTTTTTGAGTTCTTTATATATTTTGGAGATCAGCCCTCTGTCAGATGTGGGGTTGATGAAGAGATTTTCCCATTCTATAGGCTGTCGTTTGGTCTTATTGACCATGTCCTTTGCTCTACAAAAGCTTCTCACTTTCAGGAGGTCCCACTTATTAATTATTGCTTTCAGTGTCTGTGCTACCGGTGTTATATTTAGGAAGTTGTCTCCTGTGAGAATTCGTTCCAGACTACTTCCTCCTTTCTCTTCTATCAAGTTCAGTGTAACTGGGGTTAGGTTGAGGTCTTTGATTGACTTGGACTTCAGTTTTGTGCATGGGGACAGCTATGGATCTATTTGCAATCTTCTGCATGTTGACATCCAGTTATGCCAGCACTATTTGTTGAAGATGCTTTCTTTTTCCATGGTGCAGTTTTGACTTCTTTGTCAAAAATCATATGTTCATAGGTGTGTGGATTAATGTCAGGGTCTTCAATTCAATTCCATTGGTCCACATGTCAGTTTTTATGCCAGTACCAAGCTGTTTTTATTACTCTAGCTCTATAGGAGAGCTTGAGGTCAGGGGTCATGATGCCTCCAGAGGT
The DNA here is from genome assembly GCA_902168425.1 of Peromyscus attwateri. Taxonomy (NCBI): domain Eukaryota; kingdom Metazoa; phylum Chordata; class Mammalia; order Rodentia; family Cricetidae; genus Peromyscus; species Peromyscus attwateri. The sequence continues at coordinate 22,529 of CABHPP010107513.1, forward strand.
TGCTTTATTATACAGGATTCTTTTAGCTATCCTAGGGTTTTTGTTTTTCCATATAAAGTTAAGTATTGTTCTTTCCAAGTCTGTGAACAATTGTGTTGGGATTTTGATGGGGATTGCATTGAATCTGTAGATTGCTTTTGGTAAGATTGCCATTTTTACTATGTTGATTCTACCTATCCATGAGCATGGGAGATCTTTCCATTTTCTGATATCTTCTTCGATTTCTTTCTTCCGAGACTTAAAGTTCTTATCATACAGGTCTTTCACTTGCTTAGTTATAGTTACCCCAAGGTATTTTATATTATTTGTGGCTATTGTAAAGGGTGATGCTTCTCTGAATTCTTTCTCAACCCATTTATTATTTGTATATAGGAGGGCTACTGATTTTTTTGAGTTAATCTCGTATCCTGCCACCCTACTGAAGGAGTTTATCAGCTGTAGGAGTTCCCTGGTAGAATTTTTGGGGTCACTTATATAGACTTTCATATCATCTGCAAATAATGAAAGTTTGATTTCTTCCTTCCAAATTTGTATCCCCTTGATCTCTTTATGTTGTCTTATTGCTCTAGGTAGAACTTCAAGTACTATATTGAATAAGTATGGGGAGAGTGGACAGCCTTGTCTTGTTCCTGATTTTAGTGGAATCACTTTGAGTTTCTCTCCATTTAATTTGATGTTGACTGTTGGCTTGCTGTCAATTGCCTTTATTATGGCTAGGTATGTTCCTTGTATTCCTGATCTCTCTAGAAACTTTATCATGAAGGGGTGTTGGATTTTGTCAAAGGCTTTTTCAGCATCCAATGAGATGATCATGTGGTTTTTATTTCTTTCAGTTTGTTTATATGGTGTATTACAATGACAGATTTTCATATGTTGAACCTTCCTTGAATCCCTGGGATGAAGCCTACTTGGTCATGGTGGATAATTTTTTTGATGTGTTCCTGGATTCGGTTAGCCAGTATTTTATTGAGTATTTTTGCATCAATGTTCATGAGGGAGATTGGTCTGCAATTCTCTTTCTTTGTTGCATCTTTGTGTGGTTTGGGTATCAGGGTAACTAGAGCCTCATAAAAAAAAGAATTTGGTAATGTTCCTTCTGTTTCTATGGTGTGGAACAATTTGAAGAGTATTGGTATTAACTCTTCTATGAAAATCTGGTAGAATTCTGCAATAAAACCATCTAGTTCTGGGCATTTTTTGGTTGGGAGACTTTTAATGACCGTTTCTATTTCCTTAGGGGTTATTGATCTATTTAAATAGTTTATATGGTCTTGATTTAACTTTGGTATGGGGTACCTATCCAGAAAATTGTCCATTTCTTTCAGATTTTCCAATTTTGTGGAGTACAGATTTTTGAAGTATGACCTGATGATTTTCTGGATTTCATCATTGTCTGTTGTTATGTCCCCATTTTCATTTCTGATTTTGTTAATTTGGATGCTCTCTCTCTGTTTTTTGTTTAATTTGGATAAGGGCTTGTCTATCTTGTTGATTTTCTTAAAGAACCAATTCTTTGTTTCATTGATTCTTTGTATTGTTCTCTTTGTTTCTATTTTATTGATTTCAGCCCTCAATTGGATTATTTCCTGGCATCTGTTTCTCCTGGCTGAGTTTGCTTCTTCTTGTTCTAGAACTTTCAGTTGTGCTGTTAAGTCACTAATGTGAGATTTCTCCAACTTCTTTATGTGGGCATTTAGAGCTGTGAATTTTCCTCTTAGCACTCCTTTCATGGTGTCCCATAAGTTTGGGTATGTTGTACATTCGTGTTCATTGAATTCTAGGAAATCTTTATTTTCCTTCTTTATTTCTTCCTCGACCCATTGGTGATTCAATTGGGCATTATTCAGTTTCCATGAGATTGTAGGCTTTCTGTAATTTTTGTTGTTGTTGAAATCTAACTTTAAACCATGGTGGTCTGATAAGACACAGGAGGTTATTTCAATTTTTTTGTATCTGTTGAGATTTGCTTTGTGACCAAGCATGTGGTTGATTTTGGAGAACGTTCCATGTGGTACTGAAAAGTAGGTATATTCTTTTGTGTTAGGGTGGAATATTTGTAGATATCAATTAAGTCTATTTGAGTCATAATGTCTCTTAGTTCCCTCATTTCTCTGTTAAGTTTCTGTCTGGCAGACCTGTCCATTGGTGAGAGTAGGGTGTTGAAGTCTCCCACTACTAGTGTATGGGGTTTGATGTGTGATTTAAGCTTTAGTAATGTTTCTTTTATGAATGTCGGTGTCCTTGTATTTGGGGCATAAATATTCAGAATTGAGACATTCATCTTGTTGGATTTTCCCTGTGATAAATATGTAGTGTCCTTCCCGATCTCTTTCAATTGATTTTAGTTTGAAGTCTATTTTATTAGATATTAGGATAGCTAGACCATCTTGCTTCTTAAATCCATTTGATTGAAGTCTTTTCCTAGCCTTTTATTCTGAGGTGGTGTCTGTTTTTGAAGTTGAGGTGTGTTTCTTGTAAGCAGCAAATGGATGGATCTTGTTTTCATATGCATTCGGTTAGCCTGTGTCTTTTTATAGGTTAATTGAGACCATTGATATTGATGACTATTAATGACCAGTTATTCTTAATTCCTGTTATTTTTTGGTGGTAGTGTTGTATGTTTCCCTTCTTTGGTATTTGTTGGTATGGGACTATCTATTGCCTGTGTTTTCATGGGTGTATCTAACTTCCTTAGGTTGGATTTTTCCTTCAAGTGCTTTCTGTAGAGCTGGATTTGTGGAGAGATATTTTTTAAATCTGGTTTTATCATGGAATATTTTGTTTACTCCGTCTATGTTGATTGAGAGTTTTGCTGGGTATAATAGTCTGGTGTGGTAGTATTGTGTTCCCCAAAATATTGTGCACCCTAATAAACTTATCTGGGGTCAGAGACAGAACAGCAACAATATTAAACATAGAGGATAGGCAGTGGTAGCACACGCCTTTATTCCTAGCATTCCAGAGGCAGAAATCCATGTGTTCAAGGATACAGCCAAGCATGGTGACTCACACATTTAATCCCAGAAAGCGAGTCTTTAATCCCAAGGAATGAGACAGAAAGCAGAAAGATATATAAGGCATGAGGACCAGAAACTAGAGGCATTTGGCTTGGTTAAGCTTTTAGCTGGTTAAGCTTCAGGCTTTCGAGCAGCAGTTCAGCTGAGAGCCTTTGGGATGAGGACACAGAAGCATCCAGTCTGAAGAAACAAGACCAGCTGATAAGTTGGCCAGGTGAGATTAGCTGTGGCTTGTTCTGCTTCTCTGACCTTCCAGCATTCACCCCAATAACTGGCCTCAGGTTTGATTTTATTAATAAGAACCATTTAAGATTCATGCTACAGTCTGGGTTGGCATCCATGGTCTCTTAGTATCTGCATAACGCCTCTCCAGGACCTTCTGGCTTTTAGAGTCTCCATTGAGAAGTCAGGTGTTATTCTTATGGGTCTGCCTTTATATGTTACTTGGCCTTTTTCCTTTGCAGCTGTTAATATTTTTTCTTTATTCTGTATGTTTTGTGGTTTGATTATTTTGTGGAGAGGGAACTTTTTTTTGGATCCAGTCTATTTGTTGTTCTGTAACCCTCCTGTATTTTTATAGGCATTTCCTTCTTTAAGTTGGGAAAGTTTTCTTCTATGATTTTGTTGAATATATTTTCTCTGCCCTTATGTTGGTATTCTTCTCTTTCTTCTATTCCTATTATTCTTAGGTTTGTTTTTTAATGGTGTCCCAAATTTCCTGGACATTTTGCATCATGACTTTGTTGACTTTCGTGTTTTCTTTGAGTGATGAATATATTTCTTCTACCATATCTTCAACGCCAGAAATCTGCTCTTCCATCTCTTGCATTCTGTTGGTCATACTTGCATCTGTAGTTCCTGTTCATTTACTCAGATTTTCCACTTCCAGCATTACCTCAGTTTGTGTCTTCTTTATTGACCCCATTTCAGTTTTGAAATCTTGAGCTGTTTCCCTCACTTGTTTAATTGCTTTCTCTTGGCTTTCAAGGGATTTACTGATTTCTTCCCATTTTTTGTTTGACTTTTCCTCGATTTAAGGGAATTTTTCATTTCCTCTTTTAAGATCTCTAATATCTTCTTAAAGTCATTTTTATGGTAGATATCTGTCAGGGACCGAACATGAACCATGGAAAAGTACTTGCTAGGCCAGAGATCAAGCCACGGGCCCTAATCCAGATGCCCTCAAAGATAAAGAACATTCCTCGGTCAGGTAGGTCAGGTAGCATAGCAACAGAACAATGGGCCCTGACCAGTGACCTTATCACCTAGCACAACGTCCTGCATCCTCAAGACCTGCACGTCTCCTCTCAGCTGCATGTCAGGCACATCGTGCACCCCTTCCCTCCTTCCTGCCCCCTCCCCCTCCCCTGCTATATAAGCCTTGCTGAGGAGAATAAAATTTGCAGCTTGATCAGAATCCTGTCTTTCTGTCTTCCTTCGTGTCTCCCCGTCCCTTTCATTCTCTCCTGCAGGTGGGTCGCCCCCATTGACACCCCACTGGCCAGGGCAGATACCTTTTGTTTCTTCTGTGTTGGGATGTTCAGGTCTTGCTGATGTAGGTTCTGATGGAGCCATATTGTCTTTTGTGTTGTTGACTGTATTTTTGCATCTCTTTCTCCACTTGGTGCAAGCAGTGTCTGTGTCTGAGGGAACCTCTCTTGGTTTGATTGATATTCTTGATCCAATGGGAGCTCTTGGTCTAGTCGATCCTGATGGATATTTTGTCTTAGGGAGCAGCTCTTAGTCCAACTGGCGCTAGCGGGCTCTGTCTCAGGGAGTTGCTGCAATCTTAGGGTGTGGTAGATGGTGGTAATCTGACCTGTCTGCAGGAGGTCTGCCTGCCAACTGGCCTCTTAGTCCAGTTGGGTGTTTGCAGGCTCTGTCTCAGGGAACAGTTGCAGTCTCGGAGCTGATGAAGGGAAGTTAACAAATAATACCACATAGGCTATGATTGCAATACTAATCAATAGTAACATTAATGGTAGTTTTATGATTAATTATACTTTGATCAATGCCTATGTGTGTGTGTGTGTGTGTGTGTGTGTGTGTGTGTATATATATAATATTTTTATTATATGTTCATTTATGGATGTACTCTTATGCTTCAAACTTATGTAAATTGTTATTTACAGCATGTGATATTAACATTCTCTTTGCTCTGCATTTTTCATATTTTCTATAATTATTAATTCATTCAATTACTGTATTTTAAGCCTACTATATTATTGTTACTAGAATTACATTTTTTTCTAACTTGTTAAAAATGCTTTACATGTTTGAAATTTAGTAGTGACATATATAGATCATTTATAGCACACATTTACTTTACTATCATGTGGGGTTATTTTATAGGATGATTGCTGGCTGTGATGTTTGAATGAGAATTGTTCCCAAAGGCTCATATATTTGAATGCTGGGATACTAGGGAGGGGTACTGTTGAAAGGATTAGGAGGTGTGGTCTTGTTTTGGATGAAATGTGTCACGGGGAGTGAGCTTTGAGGGTTCAAAAGTCCAAACAAGGCCCAGTGTCTTCTCTCTTCGAGTTGCCTGTGGATCAAGATGTTGAAATCTTGTCCAGTGTCATAGCTGACTGCATGCTGCAATGCTTCCTGCCATTATCACAATGAACTAAGCTTCTGAAACTTTAATCAAGTCTCAGTTAATTACTATCTTTTATAAGAGTTGCCATGGCCATGGTGCCTCTTCTCAGCAATAGAACACTTACTAAGACTCTGGCATAAAGGAAAAAAAAATATTAATTCCAGAAGCAGAATAGAGAATGCTGTCAGTATAATGCTGGTTTGTATTATACATATATTAGATAAATAAGATTTCATTAGAAGCTCACAGATGAAAAATATATAGAGAGAACACTAAGGGGAAAGCCATTAATATTTGGAGCACATGTACATTCTAGCAAAGAGGAGTTTGTTTGAAGTTTTCAAGTTGGATACTTAAATAACATGATCAATGATAGTCAGGGCACTAATAGGGCTTCAACAAGTTAAATAGAGAGGGAAAGTTAGGAAATGAGCTCAGAGAGGTTACTGTGTGGCAGATCATAATGGGTGATCTAGACCAGTGAATACCCATTATTTTTGCCAGTAAAATCATGAAGCATAAAAAAGTAAAAAGAAATAGCTACTTAAAATAACTTTTGAAATAGTTAAGACAAATACTTTTAAGAACTACAAATGTACTTCTGCAATGAAATTAAATCACCAAAATAATCGAAAAATATGTTAAGGTCTATAAATATGGTATCACAAAATTGAGAAATACAAAGAGAATTATCAAATTATCTTAGATCAATTTAGTCTATTTTTATTAATAGGATTTTCTCATCTATTTGCTATGTTAAATGAAATTAAATACAAAGTAAAAGCTAAGATTAGGACTCGTTCTTCACTGGCTATTTCATTACATTAGCAATCTACAATGTCTCCACTCCCAAAACTCCTATCTCCCACTCTTTCATTAGAAATTCAATTTTCAAAATAAGTGATTATTTCCATTTTTAAAAACTCTTCCTGAGCCAAGAGCATATTCCAAATTTCAGTATGAATAAATTTTACCCACAGAGATAGTGGAGATTGAGAGCCAGAAATTAAAAATAAACATTTCCACTGAAAATCTATAAATAATTTCCATATTGTGTGGATAAAGCAGATATGATCCTGACAAAGTGCAAAAACATGTCAGTTGTTTAAATGATACAACCATCATTCATTATGGGTCCAAATGTGGTCTAGGGCTAATAAAATAATACAAAAGCTTTTTTCTTCATTTTCTTTCCACACATTGGTTTACAAGTAAGAGAAAGAATTGGGAAAATTATATAAAAATATACAGTCAAACATCAGAAATAATCACTAAACAGATTCTGTGGACTTGAGTTATGAATATTTAAATAAAAATTATATTTATTTCCTGATCTGTCATAAGTTGCTAAAAGAGCAGTAAATTAATAAGAAAGCACAATCTTCCTTGTGATCATTCATTTTAAAATTAATAGTTTATTTATGCTTATTTAGACTGTATAACCCTTAAATCTTGTACCTCCTCAGGTTCATAGTTACCAAGTTTATAAGAGCCTCTAATCTCACTGACAGTCCTTGATTACTCTTCTTTTGAATTTAAATAAAATGTAATTACATAATTTCCCTCTTTCTCTCCTTTCTACAGCTCCCATGTTCACATACCCATCCTGGAAATTAAGCCCTGCTCTTCTTAAATAACATTGTTTTATGAATTACATATGAATAAATAAACATATATTAATACAAGGTGCTGTGTCCATTTGTATATAGGATACCAGAGCTGATCACTCTGCATTGAATAACAAATATGTGCCATATCCCTGGGAAAGATTAATTTTGCTTCCTTCAGCAGTAGTTAACCACTTCGCAAAACTTTATGTAAGGGTGGGATACCGCGAGATTTCATTCATATACATCGGAATGCCAACTGTTGTTAGGGTTGGTCACTGGGGTCTTGTAAAAAGTTTTGTTGTTGAAATTTCATGGATATAGATTTCCTGTCAGAGCTAAGAGGCACAATCTCATAGCAGACTCCTTAATCTTCTGGCTCTTAAAATCTTTCTGATACAATTTCCTAGATGTGAAACATTTCTTGAGCCTTGCGTATAGGAGTTATGTTGTAGAAGTTTCAATTGTGACTACACAAAGCACACTCAGTTGTTCTCTGCATTTTTATTAGTTGAGGTCCTTTGTAATGCTCACCTTCTGCTGAAAAACAGAAGCTTCTTTGATAAGAAAGTGTGTACAAGGATAAGTATTTAGAATGCAGCTAGAAATTATGTTGGTTTTAGAAAGAACTAGTAGTTTCTATTCTAAGATCTATGACCTCACTAGTCACTTGTACTTGGTGAATTTTAAAGTAGTAGGCATGGTTTCCCTTCTTTTAAGTGGAATTGAGTCCAATTAAATAGCTATTGGTTACTAACAAGATACAAGGTTCACTACTGCATCTTTAGGGATACCATGGCTATGCTGGTTATAGCTGTGGTTCATTTAAATCCATATAAATTTCATTATAGTCACAAACACACTTACATGCATACTCTTACTTGTATTATATATAAATTCTGAAAAATATAGAATATTGATTCCAAATCTCATACAAGCATCCTTAATGTTCTTTAGTTATCCTTCCTCACTCTCCTGTGTTTTCCTATTCTATCTTCACTTAAGTAGTTCCTCCTTATTTTTTCCTTCATATTACTTGTATTCTGCTATTCCCCTTTCTAGAGCTTTCCCATACAGTTACTTTCTTTCTTCCTGCTTTCTGCCATTGTACCAGGTTATATACTCACTTCTGAAGATTTGGAGCTAGAAACCATAGATAAGAGAGAAGATATGGCAATTTTTTCTGGGTCTGGATTACTTCATTCAATATGAAATATCTAGTTATATACATATACCTTAAAATTTTATGACTTCATTTTTATATTCCATTCTGTAGATTTACCAGACTTTAAATACCCATTCATCAGTTGAAAGACAGTTAGTTTTTTTTTTATTTCCATGTTATTGTGAACAGAATGGTACTGAAATGTTGCTGAGCAAATATCTATAGAGTAGGATGTCTTTATCAGCTCTCACTAGCAATATTCTTAACTATCATATGTCTTGATAAATCAGTATCAGTCCTCTATCATTCATTATTGGTATTAAATTCAGTTCAATTTATTATCACTCAGCTCTGCATATAAGTCAAACACCAATGTTATGCTTCCAGTATCAGCAAGTCTATATTGTAGGTTACTGGTGATTAAACTTTTGGAGCACAGGATTTTTTATACTCTAAAAACTTATTGAAGACTCCCAAGTTATTTTAGCTTATACAACATATTTATTGATATTTGCCATATTAATACTTAAATCTTGTAGTTGTTTAAATTTCAATGTGTTAATATGTTTTAAATAACAATAATAATCCACTTTTATTAAGATATAAGTACCATGATTTATGAAAATGACCATATTTTCAAAACACAGTAAATGGAAAGTGTTACATTATTTTACAATTAAAATTTTTAATGTCTTGTTCCATGATTAGAATGCACAGTCCTTGAAGTTCATGGACTAGAAATTTAATGCATAAGGCAACAGTGCTGAGAGATGGGATCCTTAAAAGGTTATTACATCATGAAAGCTTTGCTTTTAGAATAGATAAATGTTATCATAGAATTTGTGAGTTATTATGGTTGTTGGTTGAAGTAAAAAGGATGAGTTTCCCCCTTCTCTCTTACTTACATTCTCTCACACTTGCTTGTTCTTCTGCCTTCTGTCACTGGGTTGTAAAATATGTAGGCTCATGCCAAATGCCAGTCTCTTGGTTGTTGTGCTTCCTAATATCCAAAATTGTAAGATGTATCTTTAATAAGTTAGCTAGGCTAAAATATTTTGTTTTATCAGAACAAACTTGGTGAAGATTTTTGACCTAATAAGGTATATCTGTCCATAAATTGTATTCAGTCTATTGTGTGATGTTATTTAGTTGGTATATATGCAGAAATTTCCAACTCACAGATACAAAGAAAAGGAAGAATCTTATAGACTCCCATGAAGTCATCTTAGAGATTTCTAAAAGCCGTTAAAACATTCCTTAAGGGGAGTGGCGCTGCTTGGGCCGGTGGCTGAGTGAGGGCTGCTGGTGTCGCGTTTGAGGAGAACTGCGTGCGAGTGTGTTCGGCATATCCCGGTCGGGATCCCAGCCACGATGAGTGCTGCCCGGGAGTCTCACCCGCACGGGGTGAAGCGTTCAGCCTCCCCCGACGACGATCTTGGATCTAGCAATTGGGAAGCAGCAGACTTAGGCAATGAAGAGAGAAAACAAAAGTTCTTGAGACTTATGGGTGCAGGAAAGAAAGAACACACTGGTCGTCTTGTTATAGGAGATCACAAATCAACATCTCACTTCCGAACAGGGGAAGAAGACAAGAAAATTAATGAAGAGCTGGAGTCTCAGTACCAGCAGAGCATGGACAGTAAACTATCAGGCCGATACCGGCGGCACTGTGGACTTGGCTTCAGTGAGGTAGAAGATCATGATGGGGAAGGTGATGTGGCTGGAGATGATGATGACGATGACTCGCCTGATGCTGAGAGTCCAGATGACTCGGACAGTGACTCTGAGTCTGAGAAGGAGGAGTCTGCAGAAGAACTCCATGCTGCTGAGCATCCTGATGACGCAGAAGACCCGAAGAGCAAAAAAGATGCGAAGAGCAATTATAAGATGATGTTTGTCAAGTCCAGCGGCTCATAACTATTAAACACTTAGTCTTTGTATTAAAAGTAAGCCTTATTGTTATAATGCACAGTGGAGGACTGCTTGTAGAGCACAGACCTTTGTATTATAATTTTTAAAAAGGCCCTTTTAAATAACTACAAAGAGTGTTTGCTTTCAAATGCCATGGATTACACTTTTCCAGGCATGACTATAACCATTTTTGTAAAGAGTCAGAGTTGTATAAAATGAGAAATAAATACTGTACTCAGCTTCCTTTCATATTAGCATCGTCAGCCCTCTTACCACCTTTTCACCCCTTGCAGATGCATTATGGGGGACACTTACTTTGTTTGTGGTAGCTCTTTCATCTTTGTGTTTTAGGTTTGTTCCTATTTTTCTCTTATATAATTCATTTGATACTGTGACGTGTTCATGAGAAATGTTCCCTTGATTACACTTTGTTAAAGTAGACCTGTCCCTGTCCATCATGGATATTCCTGCCGCCAGCCACGCTGCCATACTGCAGACCATTGTTGACAGTCCATGCTTGTTAAGTCTCTGCTTTCAGACCAGAGCAGCACAGGAGCCAGCACAGGACACTGGTGGGTGGAGGTGCAGCCGTCACGTCGTTCAGAAGGTTGTGAATCCAAAATGTCTTTATATAATTTAATTTCACTGTGTGGTAAAGTTTTGATAAAATTTGGCCAGTTTTTACAGAAGAAATTATTTCTCTGCTCATTTAGTCCTGTGTATTTAGAAATATGTAAAACTGGATTTTTTTTTTTAAGGTACTATGTGACCAAAGTTCATTTTTTTCTTCTAAGGTCTAAATAAAGAGAAAGCAGTTTCCCATAAAAAAAAAAAAAAAAAAAAAAAAAAAAAACATTCCTTAAGAACTATTTTGGTGTAAATCTGTTATATCAGTAATGTGGGAAGCTGAAACAGGAAGATTACTTGTCAGAATCTAGCTAGAGTTATGTGATGATTTCCAGAGAAACTGGGACTATATATCACATTCATTGACCTCAAATAAAATATGTAATTGGGTCTGCAATAATGGCTAACTCTAAAATGTGCCTGTCATGAAAACATGAGGACCTGATTTTTTATTCCCAATACCCATGTAAATTCTGGGCATTGCAATGTGCCCTTGTTATCTACATGACTGCAGACAAAAACAAAGGGAACTCTCATTTGTGATCCCTTATGGTCATCTTGACTAGTCAATTAAAGAGTTCAGGTTCAGTGAGACACCTTAACCCCCAAAATAGACTATGATAAAGGATGACATTCCACCTGGACCATTGGCTTCTACGCATTCATAAACATGTGTGTGTACACCATATAAAAATTTAGCAAAAGGGTATTCAGTTTAACTACAAAAGTAGTTACATAAAAATTATTTTAATGTGACATACAATTATATGCATGAAGTTCTGTGGCAGACATTTTTAAAATAAAAATCTAGGGCATGTCTAACCTGTTGTACCAAGGCTAAATCTAGCTTGAGATAGTTATGAATTCTACTGACAGCAACATAAGCCTACTTAAAACATTATGAGATTATTTTGTAATTTGTAAATATAAATTATGGATACATGAAGTTTTCAGATAAAAACATCTGGTCACAATGTCAAAATGTTGTACATGTCTAAGAGATTTTTCCCTACTAATACACCCATATTGGTTATTTCCAATATTATAGATGAGAGCTCTCATTTTTATTTTTAATTGACAAATAATATATATATGATATTAATTTTTATATTGTACTTTATTTAGAAACTATTCAATCATTAATTTTACTAACTCATCACCTCACATACTTAAAATGTTTATTATAATAATGCTTTAAAAGTTCTATTTTGTAAGAGTTTTTCTTTTTTTCTTTTTTCTTTCCTCTATTTACTTTATTCCTCAGAGTTAAATTCTATCTACACAGCTTTAATTCTATTCATATATATATATATATAATTTTATATTTAATTTTACATATAAGCCATGGATTCCCCTGTCGTCTCTCCTCCCACCCCCCAGCCTTCCCCCCAACCCACCCCCCATTCCCACATCCTCCAAGGCAAGGTCTCCCCTGGGGATTCTGCTCAGCCTGGTAGACTCAGTGGCAGGTCCAGTCCCCTCCTCCCTACACAAAGACTGTGCAAAATGTATCAGTATAGGCCCTAGGTTCCAAAAAGCCAGCTGGAGAGGTCCTGGTCCCACTACCTGAGGGCTTCCTAAATAATTCAAGCTAATCAACTGTCTCAGTTATCTCGAGGGCCTGATCCAGTTCTGTGGGGCTCCTCAGCTATTGGTTCACAGATCAAACAAAGGGAATGCTGGAAATAGAAAATCTGAGTAAATGAACAGGAAACACAGATACAAGCATAACCAACAGAATACAAGAGATGATCTCTGGTGTAGAGGATACAATAGAGGAAATGGATTTGTCAGTCAAATAAAATACCAAAGCCAAAAAAGTCATAACACAAAATGTTCAAGAAATTTGGGTCACCATGAAAAGACCAAATCTAAGAATAATAGGGATAGAGGAAGGAGAAGAATACCAACTCAAAGGCACAGAAAAATATATTCAACAAGATCATAGAAGAAAACTTTCCCAACTTAAAGGACATACTTATGAAGATACAAGAAGCCTATAGAACACCATACAGACTAGACCCCCTAATAAAGTCCCTTTGCCACATAATAATTAAACAAATAAACCTACAGAATAAAGAAAAAATATTAAGAGCAGCAAAGGAAAAAGGCCAAGTGACTTATAAAGACAAACCCATCAGAATAACACCCGATTTCTCAACGGAGACTTTGAAAGCCAGAAGGTCATGGACAGATGTAATGCAAAGACTAATAGTTTTTATTTTTCATAATTCCATACGTGTATATACTGAGTTTTGGGTATTTCATCCTTATTACTCTTTCTCATCCTTCCTCTCTCCCATTTAACCTTTGTTGTTCCTCCAATTTCCCCTCCTATATTGATGTTTTACTTTGGTGTCTTTGAGTCTATTTCATAATTTTCCAATGCAACTTACTTTAAAATACAGTCAGCAGAGTGTGCAATAGACATTGAAATCTTATTAATACTGATTAAAAATTTACACAGTCTAGCTGACATCTTTTTATTCCCTGGCCTCCCCTGTTCAGTTTTTGGAAAACATGACTTAAATATATATGTCTATGAAGACAATTTTTAGATTTTTTAATCTATTTTTTGTGAATTTCATGTATGCATTTGATCACTGCCGATTTGAATAAGAAATATCTGCCCTCCCCACGGACTCATAGATTTGATCATTTGGTTCCCAGTTGGGAACACTGTTTGGGAAAGTTATGGATCCTTTATCAGATAATGTATTCCTAGAGGAAATAAATCACTGGGGGTAGTGTACTAATTTCTTTGGCAGGGAAAATTTCATGACAGCATAACATGGAGTCAATGGTTTAATTGTTACTGGTTAATCCTATGCAGGTCTACAATGAAAAAGAGCAGCAAGTAAGATGGAAAGAAATAAGAAATATGCATTTTTGATTGGAGAAGAAAAGATTACTAGGAAACAAAAAAATCAGTCAAGAAGAGGCTATGATGGGCTTGTTATGGAGGTGAACTCCCTTAATCTCAGCACTCAGAAGGCAGAGGAAGGTGAATCTCTGTGTGTTTAGGTCCTTTCTGATCTACATAGTGAATTCTAGGTCTGTCAGGGCTACATAGTAAAACCTTTTCTCAAATAAGCAAACAAAAACAATTCAACAAAAAAAGCTATGATTGTTAAAGAGATTATGACATTAAAGTATAGGAGGCTCTTTCTTTTGAGCTGCAAGACTAGGAAAAATGGCTTGAAGGCAAGATCCAGCCCTGTTAACTATCCAACTTATGAAAGGATAGAGCCTGTTGCTTAGAAATCAACTACTTAGGATTTTTTTTTTAAACTGTGATCCAAGGAAGCCATTCTCCATCCTGATCTGGCAGATGATATTATAGTGTTGTTCACAAGAACTTAGAATTTGAGGCATAAATATTGGGGGATTGTAGATCCCCCCAGACATATACATACAGTGAGTCCAGTACCATGTGGTAACTCTGGAGTTGCTTTGACAAAGCCCTGGAGCAAGAAAGCCATAAGAGGCAACTTCATAAAACATTGAAGGTCCAGGTTGGTTTCAATGGAGACTCCAAGATGCTGGGAATTCCCAAACCATGGATCATCTGCCAAAGAGAGCTCCATACAAAGAAAGCTGAAGCAGCCCAAATGGAAGATACGTGCTGCCAGGAGCAATGCTGGTGGTGCGAAGCTGCTTTAGCCTTTTGAAACTCAGGTCACAGATATGGGACATGCACACATAGAATATGATATTTACTCTGCTGGGATTTGGTGTTTCCCTTGTCCAGTCTTTCCTCACTATGACCCCCATTACTCCCATTTTGAAAGGAAGTGTATACTTTGTGCTCTTTTATTTTGGATTTATGTAATTTGATGTTTTTATGGGCATCCCAACGGAATGATCCCCTTGAATCTCAGAAGAAAATTTTGATCACTCTGTTTTTCAACAGACAGACTGATTTCACACTTCTATCCCTCCATGATAGACTATATTCCTTATGGAACTCTAAACTGAAACAGTCCTTTTACTCCTTCAAGTTTCTTTTTGTCAGAGTATTCTATTACAGAAACCAACACATGTATACAGTGTAGTTTGATCCTGCTAACCCCTTACAACCTGTGTACTACTTTTCCTAGGCAGTCTTCATTTAATCTCCCTCCTTCAACTTGATTTATCTCTTTTTTAAACCTACTGTACCCCCTGCAAAAGGCTGAGTTACAATTTTTTACAATTCTGTTTACAACTGGTGTCAGTGTAAGATTTTCCTTCTAATGAACAAATTATTTCATTTAGTATAGTGTCATTTAGCTTCTGTATTTTTAAAGTTAAACAGTGTCTGTGTGTTATTGTGTGCGCACACACATGTATATATCACATTTTCATTATCTGTTCATTCACAGACATGTAGTTTGGGTATAGTGTGTTATAATACAATAAACATATAAGGTAAGATGAGTTTTGTTATACTGAATTTGATTTACTTAGATATATACCCAGCAGGGTATTACTCTCTAGTAATGTGTAGTGGGTCGCCATTCCAGCTTTGATCTGGAAGTTCCAACCCCCATTGAGGCTTTGGTAACTGTCACGCCTACAAGGCGGGGTCAAGGGAGGACACTGAAGACCTGAGATCCAGATGTGCCAGTTCTCTTGGTTCCTGGACCCTGGATGCTGGAGGTAGACCGAGCAGAGTTCTCCAGAGAACACCGCCGAACTGCGCCATACCTTTTCCAGACCCTGTAAACTATCCCTTCATTTGTAAGTTACCCCACAAAATAAACCTCCCTTTTAACTACGTGGAGTGGCCTTAATAATTTCACCAATAGTAATATAATTCTCTTTTCAGTTCATTTTGGTTTGTTTGTTTTTGGAAGTCTATACTGTTTCTGAAGAAGCTCTAACAATTTTTACTCTCAGTATATTTTCCAAGACCTCCATTCTCTGTATCCTTGTCAGCACAAGTGTATAATTCTCCTTTTGATAATTCATTCTCATTGGTGTGAAGTGCTATCACATGGGATTTTGATTTCTCTTTCCATTGTGGATGAGATGTTGAGCATCATTTTCATGTATGTTATTGTCTTGTTTTGAGTAGTGCATGTACAGATATACCATCCAGTTTTGATCAAGTGTTTTGTTTAGTTGTTTTATAATCTACATAATTTTTATAATAAGACATTGTCTTAGTGTTTCTATTGCTGTGAAGAGAAACCATGAACATGGCAACTCTTATAAAGTAAAACATTTAATTGTGGTGACTCACTTACAGTTCAGACATTCAGTCCATTATTATCAGGGTGGGAAGCAAGTCAGCATACAGGCAGACAAGATGCTGGAGAAGTAGCTGAGAGGTACTATATCTTGCTCCACAGGCAGCAGGAAGGGGACTAAGTTACTGGGTGGTATCTTGAGCACATAAGACCTCAAAGCCTGCTTCCACAGTGACACACTTCCTCCAAAGACCACACCTCTCTAACAAAGCCACACTCAATAGTGCCACTCCCTTTGGGGGCCATTTTCTTTCAAATAACCACATTCCACTCTTTGGCCTCCAGAAGTTTGTAGCCATATCATAATGCAAAAATGCATCTATCCAACTTCAAAATCCCCATAGTCTATAAAGTCCTAGATTATTTAAGTCTAAAATTCAAAGTCTCTTCTGAGATTCATGAAATCTCTTAACTGTTATCACCTCTAAAACAAAAAAGCATATCACATATGTCCAACATATAATCATAAGGAATATACATTACCATTACAAAACATAGGGAAGGGCACATAATGAGGAAATACTGATCAAAGCAAAACCGAAAACCAACTGGGCAAACTCCAAATTCTACACTTCCATATCAGATGTCAAAATGCTCTTCAGATCTCCAACTCCTTTCAGCTTTGCTGACTAAAACATATTTATTTTTCCCAGGCATCCCCACTATCTTTGGGTCCCCAAGGCAATCCAGGCTTCAACTTTATAGCTTCATTTAGTGATCTCTCTGGGCGTCAATTCAGGGAACACCCCTGACACATGCCTAGCCTCATCAGCTTTCCTTAGGGACAGAGGCAAACTCCATGATTCCTTTCTTCTGTCCTTGACTCTAAAGCCAGAACCATGTGGCCCACTGCCAATTTCTGCTGTTTGGTGGCATTGGAACATGAGCCCCTTGTTCAATTACATCTTCACCTTCTTTCTGTTTTTGATAATTTCCTTCACTTCCTAAGCTTGGCTGTTCTGGAATTTGCCTGTAGATCAGGCTGGCCTCAAACTGAGGGATCCACCAGCCTTTGCCTTCTCAGTGCTAGGATTAAAGGAATGCACCACCATACTGGCTCTAAGCTTTTCTTTACTGCCTTTTTCACACATTGGACACTTAGCTGGGTAATATCTTGCCCTGAACTCACCACTGGCTTTATTCCATTTATTACTCTGTTTATCTCCTTGAACACAGGACTGAGTTCTATTCCACTTTTTGGTGCCCCTTTTCTCCTTAAATTTTACATTTTGCAATTTATCCTGCTAAGCCTTTTCTTTTTCATTATAGTAAACACTAGTAACTAGACAACAGAATCTGTAAGAGGCTATTTGAGATTTCCTCAGCCATGAGAATTAATCCAGATCTCTTCACTTTAGCCTCAGGCAGACTCTTCAGATAAGGGCAAAAGGCAGCCACATTCTTCACCAAAATACCATAAAAATGATCTCCAGGCCACATATTAATATTTTTCTCCCCTGAAACTTCTTTTAGTAGGCCCCCACAATTCAAATCATTCTCAGCACCACTGTCTTCCATGCTTCTACTAGTATGGCCCATTAAACAATGCTTAAAACATTCCTCTGCTTTCTTAACCCAAAGTATCATAGTCCAAATTCCTCCAAACAAAAACATGATCAGGTCTAACATAGCCATACCTTAGTTTCTGGTACCAACTTCTTTCTTAGTTTGGGTTTTATTGCTGTGAAGAGACACTATGACCATGGCAACTCTTATAAAGGAAAACATTTCACTGTGGAGCTAGCATATATTTCAGAAGGTCCGTCCATTATTGTCATGGTGGAATATGATGACATTCAGGCAGACATGGTGCCTGCGATGTAGCTGAGAGTACTACGTTGTGCATAGGCAACAGGAAGTAGACTGAGACACTGGGCAGGTA
>CABHPP010107518.1:0-24143 GCA_902168425.1 Peromyscus attwateri
TTGGCCAGCCTCTTCTCTAGACCAGTTGATCACAGAGTTAAGCTATTCCGTTGCTGGAAAGCCTGCTGCTGGCTGTTCTCTGGTCAGTCTCCCAAGGTCTTGCCCTCCCTCTTCGTCCTCTCCTCCACCATCATGGCAGAGATTTGTGTCTGTGTTTACTTGGGAACATATGCATACAGCATCCACTGGGGATTGAGTCCAGGGCATGCTCTTCACCACAGAGTTACCAACCCCAGCCAGGTTTGTTTCTACAACTTATTTTTTCCTCGGCAACATTTAAGTCAAGTATTCCTTTGTTGTTTGGTTATTTGAAACAGGGTTTATGCATCCCAGGCTGACCTTAAACTTCCCATGTTTCTGTGACTGGATTTGAATCGATCCTCCTGTCTCCACTTCCTAAGTACTGGAATTACAGGCATGCACCTTCATGCCCAGCAAAGCCAGCTTTTTAGTATGGAGACCTCACCCCACTACACCCTCATAGTACTCCAGGGGGTACTCAGGAAAGTGGTGCTGTGGCCTTAAAGATCCTCCATCTCAGTTCAGGTAGCCTAGCATACACCTGTAATCCTAGCACTTGGGAAATTGAGGCAGGAGGAGCTCAAATTCAAGGCTAGCTTGGTCTACAGAGCAAGACCCTAGCTCAAATAAGCAAACAAAACCACCCTTATTCATTTTAGAAAGGACTTCAGGGAGGCAAAAGTTCTCGGCTCACTTTGTCTGGAACCTTCTGTGAGCTCCCACTGAGACATTAGGCTTTGGGAGTTGAGTAGACCTGCGGCCAGTCCTATCTCATTTCTCAGTGTTTGTGTGGACTGGACCAGTGCCTACCCGTCTGTGTCTTCACTTCCTCTGCTGGGAGATGGAAAACTTGAGATACATTTCCCACTCATTTTTTGTTTGTTTTTTGAGACAGGGTTACTCTGTGTAACCTGTTCTGGAATTCACTCTGTAGACAAAGGTGGCCTAGAACTCAGAGATCCCCCTGCCTTCTGTATCCCAGTGCTGGGACTAAAGGCATGTGCCACCACTATCTGGCTTCCCATTCACTTTTTGTGAGCATTAAAAGAAATAGAGAAACTGAGATTCAGGGAATGTTGAACACTGGTTCCTGTTCTTTCACCTCAAGGTACATAGACAACATAAGCCTACCCACTCCATGCATGCCACACAATGGAGACCCCCCTCATTTGCACATATCCACTTTACACTCTGTCCTTCCTCCTGCATTCTTGTTCCTCCAACCCCATTCCCAAGAAGATTCTTTCAGCTTTCCAAACATGAATCCTATCTGTGGTTCAGGTTAACATGCAGCCTTCTCCAGGAAGCTTTCCTTGACTCACAAGTGACCTTTCGCCTCTTTCTTGGCCTCCCAGGGACTCCTATGGGCAACGGGAGTTCTCTCATAGCAGGATCCTGTCCCCTGCCTCCTAGGACCCCTAAGGGCTATCGAAAGTGCAACACCTCTGTTCCTTACCTGCTCACAGGGCCGGCGACGCACCCCTGGAGGTGGCCCTAGGGCTCGTATGACTCCTGGTCGGGGCTGAGGGGGACTGTACTGGGGATAGGCCAGAGGTCGGGGATAGCCACCAGGTCCCAGGAAATGAGGCTGCACCATCCACTGCAATTCCTGGCTGCCACTCACAGCATTGATGCTTGGCACAAGGTGGAACTTCTGAGAAATAAGAACAGAGGGTTAGTGATGAGGTGAACTGAGGGACTTCCAGGGGACAGAGGCTATCCTGTCTACTCTCAATGCAGATACTGGGAGACCACAAGGATCGCAATTTGGTGATCAGAAACTTGTTTATGAGCTGTGTGACTTTGGGTAGGTCACAAAATGTCTCTTTACCTCTGTTTCCTCAAGAGATAATTCTTACCAAGTATGAACTGTTCCAACTACTTTATAAATAGTGACTCACAGCTGGCACAATCACGTCTTCCTTTTCAGACGGGACGGCAGTTGTCCACAGACCCACAACCAGCAAGAACCTGCAATGTGAGCCCGAATGGCCAGGCTCTCTCACCCATTCCTGCCCCCATCCTCACAAAAGAGCATGAATTCAGCTTAGCTCCCAAGGCAACTCTGAGAATCTGGTAAGGGTATTTGTTTTGGGGGGACAGGATCTCATGTAGCTGCGGCTAGACTCACTCTTGACCCTCCTGCCTCCACCTCCCAAGCACCAAGACTCTAGGCATGCAGCACTACACCTGACTCGAGAATGTGTGTAACAGCCTCTTAGGGGAGTTAGGTGCTGCAGGGCGGTGGTGGCTCGAGCCCTTACTCCCAGCATTTGGGAGGCAGAGGCAGGCAGATCTCTGTGAGGGTGAGGTCAGCCGGGGCTGTTACACAGAGATATCCTGTCTGGAAAGGCTGTCGTCTCATTTGAAGGATTGGCTTTGTGACTGGAGCTAGTCATTTAGCCTCAAGGTTACTTCAGCTTTCTTGTTCTTAATATCATGCAACATTTCATTGCTGCGGAGAAGCCGGCTCTAATAGCTCAGAAATCAGAGTTTCATTGGCTTTTAAATTTGTTTATTTTATTTTTTGAGACAGGATTTCTCTATTATGTAACTTAACTCACTTTGTAGACCAAATTGGTCTTGAACTTCCAGAGATCAGCCTGCCTCTGCCTCTGCCTCATGAATGCTGGGATTAAAGCCATGCCCAGCTGTCAATTTGAAATTTTGAAGGCTCAAAATTGATGGGATTTTGGAGTTCATAAAATAAGGTAAAGAGATGAAAAGCCCTCCATAGGAGGCCTGGCATTCTTTACTTCTTTTTCTGCCAGAAATCTGAGGCATGTGTTGGGATTGGGTAGGGGTGGGGGTATGGAGGGGTGTGAGTATTCTGGGGAAGAGAACTGGGTTTAAGCCCTGTGAGCTAAGGGTGTGGGGCCCCCTTCTGTCCAGGAAACACCTCATATGCCTAGGCAAGCCTGGACGGCTATGTCCCCAGCCCAGTACTGGGGGACACAGTAGCTGAGTGACCCCAGTTCTGAGCAAGAAGCATCGCCAGGGGCATCTCCCGCTCCTAGGTCGTCGGTCCCAAGGGCCGTTTGGGGCCAGGAAGGGAGGGGCACACAGGGTGACTCAGCCGCAGTGACTCGGTTCGCTGTGACTCGGCGGAACGGACGCAGCTCCTTCCCTCCCCTGGCGACACGTGCTCGTGGCTCTTCGACAGGAAATGGGCACCTGCAACCTCTCAAGTGCTCCTAGCCGGCAGTGGGAACCGTCGGGTGCCGAGAGTATGGGGCGCAAGAGTGGCCTGGTGGATGAGCCGGCACATGTCCCAACACTTCGTGGTCTCCGTTTGTCTTAGGGAGTGGAGAGTCAGTCTCCAGGAACCCCTCAGAGCCACTGTCTGGGTCCCACAGGAATCTACTGAGTTCAAAAGGATGGGGACTTGACCGGACAGAGGGACACGGACAAACTAGAAGCGACACACGGACAGTCACAGACAGACTGCTAAAGATTCGCTGTCCTGGCCGGGTTCTAATGCCTCCCTCCCCCAATCTCCCGTGTGCCCAGACTCTAGGTCCCGGTTATTAAGCTGGAGATGGAGCACTCACTCTGATCCTGCTCAGTTTTGGGATGGGGCAGGTGGAACACCATATTTAGGGGCAGACAAGAGGAAATAAAGACCATAGCGGAGACAGAGGGGCAGACTGACATTCAGCTAGGGAGATGCGGGCGGGCGGGCGGGCGGGCGGGCGAAAAGGGGGATTGGTAGATCTTCGCTCCTCCAGCTGCGCCTGCTCCCCTGGGTACGGGGGACACCGGTTCCTGGACTGCGCAGAACGTGCAGGATCCTCGGTCGCGACCACCAGAGGCAGACGCTGCTCGGGGTCCCGGTCCTAATCCCGGAGCAAACCAGACTAACTCCAGCATCCCCAACGCTGTCCAAACCCAGATCCCCTCGGGGGTCCGGCCAGCCTCACCTGCTGCTGGGCGGTCTGTGCCTGCGCTTGCGGGGGCTGCGCGGGGCGACCGTAGGCGCTGCCGGCCCCGGAGCTCGGTCCCGGTTCCCCGAAGTCTCGGTACATGCCCTGGGCTGGATGCTCGGTAGGGTCCGCGTCGGCGGCTGCGGTTCTGACTCACTCGCGCCTCGCGGAGTCTTCTCTTTTTTATGAATGAAAAGTTTTTTTCGGGCTGAACCACTTGCACCGCGGGGGGTGGGGGGCGTGTCGCAGCGGCGCCTCTCACCTCTCTGAATGAGCCGCTGTGGGCCGGTCCGCACCGAACTTCACGACCCCCTGCTTTGGTGGCCAGCAGCCTCTACTGAGGGAAAGCGACCGACTTGGCGTCCCCTAGCCGCTGCGGCGGCCCCGCCCCCTCTGACGCAGCTGCCCATACATGGTGCAATTTCCTCGCCGCGCCTAGGTGCAGCGAGGATTCCCCCTGACGCACCTGGCTGAGGTTGGGGCTTGTAGCTGCGCCCCGCCCCGTCTGGGCTAGCCAAGGTTCCCAACGCCATAAAACATGTAGCCGATTGGCCTCGCTCGGGGGTTTAGAAAGAAGAACGGGAAAACTACCTGGAAACTATTGAAGTGAATTATAAGTATGATCATTATTTACCTGGCAGGAATCATCCCAACTGTCATCCAAGTCAGCCATCCTGGCTTAAGGCCACTCCTCTGGAATCGGGGTGGGAAGTTTGTTTGCTTGAGTTTACTCTGTTTATTGTTTGTCGAGGGAGGTTGGTTGGGACAGGGTTTCAGGTATCTTAGGCTGACCTGGAACTTGCTACTTAGTTGAAGCTGTGCTTGAACTCCTGATCCTTCACCTCTCAGGTGCTGGAATGTGCCACCATCATGCCTGACTTTTTTGGTTTTAGATAGGGTCTCATGTAGCCCAGGTTGGTCTTGAACTCCTTATGTAGCTTAGGATAACCTGGAACTGCTGATCTTCTTGCCTTCACCTCCTGAGTGGAGGGCAGATATTACAGGCATGTGCCACCACACCCAGTTTCAACTGGTGTCATGGCCTCTGATAGACTAAAAAGTAATTGACAGACCAAGGTTACAAAAATGTTGTTAGATTTTAACACTAAACGAAATGACACTTAGGGTACCCACAGATAGAAAGCACCATAATTGTATTCAAGACAGTCTCTGGAGCTATCACAAGTTTTAATCCAGGCCTCTACAGGCAGAGCCTACAGAAGGACACAGATGCAATCAATGAGGCTTCTTGACTAGAGGCACGCCTCCAGTTCTCTCTGTGTGTCACCAACCTTCTCTGGAAGTATGTGAAAGGTCTTCGTGAGGGTGAGGCCCTGGCCAAATGTCCTGGGGAGGTAGGTGCCACCATAACCCCCATTTTACAGATGGGGAAAACTGAGGTTGACAGTTATTGAAACGAGTTGCCCAAGGCCACTGAGTAAGCGGCTGAGTCTGGTGACCAAGTCAGGCCATCAGAGCTTCGAGCCCTCACACTGTGCATACATGTAGAATGTCAGGCTGGAAGGACCCCAAAGCTCCCTTCTCAGCTTCTTTCCACTTCAGAAGGTCACCAGCCTAGAGCCTTTTCATTGCTCTGATTGTACGAAACGCCTGTCATCCTCGAGAGAAGTCACAGCAGTTTGCCAGAAAGAGAAATGCAGGCATGTGGGGGGGGGGCTGGGAGAGCAAGAGAGGAGTCTTGGGGGCAGTGAGACCCAGAAAAAGAATACGAATATGTACGTGGTGGACTCCAAAAGCTCTGGGTTCTGGGTTTGAATTCGGGGTAGGCTGACCATCCGCTGCATGTCCTGGATGACTCACACAACCTCTCTGAGCTCCTGTTTCCTCATTTGTGAAATGGAGACGGTGATAACTGCATGTGAGGATCGCTAGAGATAGACATACATTAACGTCACAGAGACAGGCGTGGTGGTGGTGAACGCCTGTGAGGCTGGATGGAAGACAGAAGCAGCTCAAAGTCTGCATCTGCTACAAAATGAGTTCAAGGACAGTCTCTGTCTCAAACGACAAAACAGGGCTGCAGAGATAGCTCAGCAGGTCAAAGTGCCTGCCACAACAGGCCTGACCACCTGAGTTTGCACCCTGGAGCATGTAGTGTCGGGAAGAGAACTGATTCTCAAAAGTTGCCCCATGATCTCCTCATGAGTGTTGTGGTACATGTACTCTTGCATGTGCACACACTCACACGCATACTACACACACACACACACACACACACACACACACACACACACACGACTGATCTTTAAACTCTTTGGCTGACCAGAGCTAGACAGAGGACATCAACAGCCAGGTGGTGGCACATAGGAGAATTGACCTGAGTCCAACTTGACTACATACATCCTCCTGCTGCAAAAAAGATTACCCTACCTTCTCCTCACACTGTCTGTGGCAGCTGAGCAGGGCCCAGGTCTCCAGTGCAGTGTGTGTACGTGACTTGAAAGTCCCTTCCTGCTCTAACTGTGGAGCCACAAGAGGCCCTTTCAGAACCAGCACATTCCAAGCTCCTCAGTCATTAACTCCTGCCTTGCGGTTGCACAGACGTTCCCCATGCCTGACCTCACCAGCTCCCAGCCAGGGAGCCAGAGGAGAACCCCAGGTACTGCAGTACTGCAGTACTGGGTTTCTGTGTGTGCTTGGTTCAGAGGCCTCCCATTTGTGAGCCCGGAGAACCCCTACCTCTTGAGCTGCAGTGGGGCCAAAGGAGGCAAAGGATGGAAGTTTGGCATCCAGTAGGTTCTCAGGGCCACCAGGGAGTTGGAGGTGATGTTTATGTTGTGCAGTTTCTATTCTCTTTTTAAATTAAAGTTTACTTTTTTAATTGAGGTGAAATTCACATAACATACAATTAACCATTTTAAGTGTACAGTTCGGTGTCATTTAGTGCATCCACAACGTTGTGTAACCACCGCCTCTCTCTGCTTTCAAAACTTTATTGGTCCAGAAAAACACCCCGTGTCCATTAAGTAATCACTCCCCACTTACCCCTTGCCCCATCCCCTGGTAACCACTAATCTTTCTGTGGATGTGGCTTTGCCCATTCTGAGCATTTCACGTAAATGGAGTCACACGCTCTGTGACCTCTTCTGTTTGGCTTCTTTCATTTGCCATAAAGATTTTCAAGGCTCATTTGTGTTTTCCCTTGGATTTGATAATCTGTCCTTTTTTTGTGACTAAATAATATTCCATGCTATGTATGTACCACAGCTTATTCATAAGTCCTTGGACTTCATGCTGCCGTCACTTTGGGTTGATTATAAATAATCAGTCTATGAAGATTGGAGTACCAGTCTTTGTGAGAACAAAGGCTTTCATTGCTCTCAGGCATTTGCCTTGAGTGGAATTGGTGCGTCTCCCTCGGGAGCCTCCAGACAATTCTCCAAAGTAGCTGTACCACTGCGCACCTTCCTGTACCACTGCTCATCTTCCTGGACCACTGCGCACCTTCCTGGACCACTGCTCATCTTCCTGTTCCACTGCGCACCTTCCTGTTCCACTGCACATCTTCCTGGACCACTGCGCATCTTCCCCATTGGTGTGTGGGACCTCGAATCTCTCCAAATCATGCCAACCCTCGTTAGTTTCCAGTTGGGGATTTAAAAATTAAGAAATAGGGGCTGGAGAGATGGCTCAGCAGTTGAGAGCACTGGCTGTTCTTCCAAAGGAGTTCAATTCCCAGCAGCCACATGTTGGCTTACGACAGTCTGTAACTCCAGTTCCAGGGAATCCAAGAGTACCAGGGATCCATGTGGTGCACAGACACATGTAGACAAAACACCCAAAGACATAAAATAAATACATAAATTTTTTTAAAAAAATTAAAGACTAGTGGATACAAGGTGGCATCTCATTGGGTTTTATTTGCATTTCCTTAGTGAGCAGAGAGTATTCCCACATGCTCGTTGGCCTCTTTTTTGTTGTTGTTTTGAAACAGGGTTTCTCTGTGTAGCCCTGGCCATTCTGGCACTCACTCTATAGACCAGGCTGGCCTTGAACTCAGAGAGATCCTCCTGCCTCTGCCTCCCAACTGTGCCACCGCCACCTGGCTTGTTGGCCTCTTATATATAGTATCTATCCAAGTCCTTTGTCCATTTCTGTGATCAGAGATTTTCTTCTTTCTGTAAGTCAGGGGCTTATGTAGCCCAGGCTGGCCTCCAACTTCCTATGTAGGTAAGGAGGATCTTGAATATCTGATCCTTCTGTTTCTGCCTCCCAAGTGCTGGGGTCACAGCTGTGGGACACCGCACTTGGTTTTTCTTTTATTTTCTTTCCTTCTTTTTTTCTTTTAAATAGAGATGTGTAGTAGTTTTTATATATTCTGAATATAAACCCTTATGATTTGCAAATGTGTCTTTCTCATTCTATTGTGTTTGTTGAAAGGCAGGGTCTTGATATGTAGCCCAGGATTCTGACTTTTAACTCAGAATCCTCCTCTCTCCACCTCTCTGGTGATTGTATTACAGGCTTATCCCATGACATCTGGCTCTCAGCTGTCTTCACAGTTTTTATTATATTTGTATTTATGTTGTGGGCACAGCTGTTGTGTGGAGGTCAGAGGACAACCTGAGACTAGGTTCTCTCTCTCTCCTTCCACCATATGGATCCTAGGGATTAACTGAACAAAGGTCATCAGGCACAGTGGCAGCTTCCTTTATTGAGCCATCGCACTGGGTCCTTCCTTTAAATACAGGCACACACTAGAGAGAGCACACGTGCATGAACACACACACACACACACACACACACACACACACACACACCTTGAATATGGTGGCGCACACCTTCAATCCCAGTACTCAGGAGGCAGAGGCAGGCAGATCTCTGTGGGTTTGAGGCCAGCCTGGTCTACAGAGCAAGTTCCAGGACAGCCAGGACTACACAATGAAACTCTGTATGGAATAAAATTATACGTGTATATGTGTACATATATATGTAGAGGATACTTTTAGCCCTTGGTGTTTTTTAGATAGATTAGTTTACAAAGTTCAGGTTTTCTGGCACTCACATTCTCTTGCTTCAGGCTCTGGAATGCTAGGATTACATGTATGTGCAACTATGCCTGGGACAATGTGTGATTACATGTATGTATGACTATGCCTGGGACAATGTCTGATTACATGTATGTATGACTATGCCTGGGACAATGTCATTTTGTTGTTGTTTGTTTCATTTTGGAGACAGGGTCTCATGTAGCTCAGGCTGGCCTCAAACTTGCATATAGCAGAGGCTGGCCTTGAACTACTGATTCTCCTGTCTCAGTCTTCCAAATGCTGGGATTACAGCCCTGCTTTTTTTTTTTTTTTTTTTTGGGTTTTTTCGAGACAGGGTTTCTCTGTGTAGCTTTGCGCCTTTCCTGGAGCTCACTTGGTAGCCCAGGCTGGCCTCGAACTCACAGAGATCCACCTGCCTCTGCCTCCCGAGTGCTGGGATTAAAGGCGTGCGCCACCAACGCCCGGCTCAGCCCTGCTTTTGACACCTAGCTTGATGATGTCCTTATTCTTTTCACTACAGGGCCTTACCATGATCAGCAATGATGTCCTTTTGATGCACAAAAGTTTAAAATTTTTGTTTAATCCAATTTATCGATTTTTTTCACTTGTTGATGTTTCTGATAATAAATCTAGGAGTCTATTGTTCAATCTAAAGTCAGGAAGTCATCATATTTTTCATTAAGAGTTTTATAGAGTTAGCTCTTAAAGTTAAGACATTAGTTAAAATGAAATTTAATGAGGACACCACAACATCCAAAGTGTTTATTTCACTGACTTTTTGCACATACATAAGCCCTTGTAGCTGCCCGTATCAAAATAGAGGAGAATGCCATCACATGGAGAGCCCTCCTACTCTGCTTCAGATGGCTCGAGGACTCTTCCAGTGTAGGGCATGGTGGATAAGGCTGTCGTAAGCATACCTGATATAGCCTCCGGGGGCCAGTCACTATCATTTCTCTCGGAGGTGTGTCAGGGAGGGAATGGTAGGGCCGTAGTGTACGAATTTATTTGACTTCCATGGATTTTTCTCCAACTGTTCTCCAAAGTGATTGTACCATGGTACACCTTGCCTGCAGCCATCTGCTGATTACTTTTGTTGATTTTGGTTCATTTATTTTAAAAAAGTTATTTGTCTTTATTTTATGTGTATGACTGTTGTGCTCAGGGAGGCCAGAAGAGGGCGTCAGATGTCTTGGAATTGGAATTATAGATAGTTGTTAGCCACCATGTGGGTGCTGAGACCTCAACTCCAGTCCTCTGCAAGAGCAGCCAGTGCTCTTAACCATTGACCTGTTTCTCCAATCCATTTTAAAACAGGGTCTGGTATATCCCAGGCTAGCCTCAAGTTTGTTGTGTAAACGAGGCTAGCCTTGAATTCCTGAGCCTCCTGCTACCACCTCCCACGTAGAGAGGTTACAGGTATACTTGACATGTCTCTCCATGGGAATTAAAGCTGGGCCTTCCTGCACATTCTGCTTCCCCACTGTACAGAGCCTCTTCTCTCTCACAGCCCGGGGGGCGGGGGGGCGGGTGGTGGAGGGGGGGGGGTGGGGGGGTGGGGGGTGCTCTCCTTCCATTTCCACTCCCATCGCAGCACTCAGCTTCCCCACCATTTCCCCAGCCCCACTCTGGGTCAAATCTCTCGTGAAATACAGCTTGATTCTTTGATTCTATGAATAACTTTACTTTAAAAAAATCTTTCTAGAATGCCTTCTAAAACTGTGGTAATCTGGAGGGATTTACGTGTGTGTCTTTGTCTGTGTCTACCATATCTCCCAAGCGGGGAGATACATAAAAAGGGCCACAGGCCTTTAATCCCAGCACTGGGGAGGCAGAGGCAGGCGGATCTCTGTGAGTTCGAGGCCAGCCTGGGCTACCAAGTGAGCTCCAGGAAAAGGCGCAAAGCTACACAGAGAAACCCTGTCTCGAAAAACAAAAAAAAAAACAAACAAACAAACAAACAAAAAAAAAAAAAAAACGTGCACCACCACTGCCTTGCAAGGAAGAGATTATTTTAATTATTTTATTTTTTGTGTTTTATTTGTTAGTTTGTTTGTTGAGATAGGGTCTCACCTTGTAGGTCAGGGTCAAGCTGTTCTCAAATTCATGGCAATCCTCCCGTCTCAGCTTCCCAAGTGCTAGGATTACAGGTGTGAGCCACTGTGCCCAATATTTGTGTGCCATTTTATATTTTTAAAATGTTAACGATTTTTATTAATTTTCTTTCATCTATGAGTGTTTCGCCTGCATGATTCATGTGTACCATGTGTGTGCAGTAAGCATGGAGGCCAGAGGAAAGTGACGGGACCAAGGTACATGGAGCCACCATCAAGACGGCAACTGAACCCAGGTCCTCTGCAAGAGCAGCCAGTGCTCTTACTGGATTAGCCATCTCTCCAGCTCCACCTTTTTGTTATTGTTTGTTTGCTTGTTTTTGAAACAGGGTCTCACTATGTAGATCAGGCTGTCCTTGAACTCACAGAGACCCACCTGTCTCTACTTCCCAAGTGCTGGGACTAAAGATGTGCACCACTATGCCTGGCTACCTTCTTGTGTTTGTTTTTTTTTTTCCAATTTATTTTTATTTTATGTGCATTGGTCTTTGCCATGGGTGTCGGGTCCCCTGGAACTGTAGTTACAGACAGTTCTGAGCTGCCATGTGGTTGCTAGGAATCGAACCCAGGTCCTCTGGAAGAGCAGTCAGTGCTCTTAATTGATGAGCTATCCCTTCAGCACCCATCTTCTTGTATTTTGAAAGGCTTCCTCTAAGTATGTTTATATAACAGTCTTATTTTTTAATGAGGGCTGGGGTTGAAAATACACCTGTAGTCCCAGTTACTCAGAAATCTGAGTCTAGAGGATTGCTTTAACCAACAGTTGGAGGTCAACCTGAGCAACTGTTGTGGGATATTTGTACACTGTATGAAGACGTATTGCTGTGATTGGTGTAATAAAAAAGATGAACAGTCCCTGGGTGGTGGTGGTGCACGCCTTTAATCCCAGCACTCAGGAAGCAGAGACCAGTGGATCTCTAAGTTTGAGGCCAGCCTGGTCTACAGATCAAGTTCCAGGACAGGCTCCAAAGCTACACAGAGAAATCCTGTCTTGAAAAAACTAAAGAAAACCAAAAAAACAAAAAACCCAACCAAACAAACAAATGAACAAAGCTGAATGGCCAGCCGGGCGGTGGTGGTGCACGCCTTTAATCCCAGCACTCAGGAGACAGAGCCAGGCAGATCTCTGTGAGTTCGAGGCCAGCCTGGTCTACAGAGTGAGATCCAGGACAGGCTCCAAAGCTACACAGAGAAACTCTGTCTCGAAAAAATTAAAAAAATCAAAAACAAAAAACCCACCCACCCACCCAACCAACCAACCAACCAAAGCTGGATGGCCAACAGCTAGGTAGAAGGTACAGGTGGGTTTCCAGGAAGAGGAAGGAAGAGGAGGAATCTAGATGTGTGGGAGACGCCAGGGGACACAGAGAGGAAACAAGAGGTTTAAGGTGAAAGAGAGGTCAAAGGCCACATGGTAAAACGTAGATCAGTAAAAGCAAGTTAAAGTTGTAAGAGCTAATGGATCAAGCTGAAGCTGAGGCCGAGCTTTCCTAGTTAATAAGAAGACCCTGTGTCATTATTTGGGAGCTGACAGCCCAAAGAAAAATCTGACTACAAGCAACAAAGCAAGACCTTGTTTTAAAAAAAGAAATCCATTTGGTTGAGGTATGTTTTACACAACTTGCACTTTTTAGTGTACTGGTCATGTGTTTTAACATAGCCATCTTCCAATCAAGATAGAACACATCTGCACCCCCGCCCCCAGAAAACCCTCCTACCCCTCTGCAGCCAATGTCCCCATCCCAGGAAATCACTTGACTCATTTCCATGGCCATAGATTAGTTTTTCCCCTGGAATTCCATAGCAATAGAGTCACACTGCATATGCTTTCAATCTGGCTCTGGCTCTCATAATCTTGTCTGTGCAGTTCCTTCATTGGTGTGTGGCTGCTCCTGACTCTTTTTTATGACAGTATAATATCCCATAGATGTACTCGTTTCACTGACCCAAATGAACTGTACTAAAGGTTGAATGGACTTGGGTATGGTACTGCAACCCTGTAACCCCAGAACTCAGGGCAAGGGAATCTCTGGAAGTTCAAAACCAGCCAGGTCTACACAGTGAGTTCCAGGCCAGCGTGGGCTACATAGTCAGACCTTGTCACAACAAATATCAGGCAGGGTGTTTATAGCTATAATTCAAGCACTTGGGAGGGAGAGGCAAAGATCAGTGGCTCCAGGTTATCCTGTACTACGTGGCAAGTTCAAGGCCAGCCTGGGCTACATTAGAGGAAGTAGAATGGAGTTAATTTTCAGGGACTAAGGACTGATAAAGACTTGGCCTTGGCCCCAAGACACTGACATCCTGGAGAGCTGATCAGGAGACAGGGCGTGGGGGCCGGAGCCTGAGAGCATCTGGGACATTCCCAGAGCCCCCAGGAAGGAGGAAAGCATTCTTTTCAGCTGGGGTGGGGGCCAGTGGGAGAAGGTTTCCCAGCAGAAGAGTGCTGAAGGTCAAGGGAGACATTCCTAGGGTTGGAGGCGGTGAGCTCAGAGGCCTGTGGGTGGACAGAAGGGAAGGCCTCGGTGGCCAAGGTTCAGGGTACCCAGTGGAATGTGTGTTGAGGGAATGAGCTGCAAGGTGGGCTGGCAAGGCCTCAGCCAAGGCCTTGGAACAGCAGGCTGAAGGTATTGCGCCAGGCTTGGAGACAAAATGGCTGGAGTAGATGTTTGAACAGGGATGTGGCTGAAGTCTGGGGAAGGGATTGAGCCCCTTGCTGGACCCAGGGCTTTGTGACCTGGTTATTCTGACTCTGGGGGTCAAAGCAAGCCATTTCATGGCCTCAGACTGTGGAAGAGGGAGGGGGCACATGTGGAGAAAGCAGTAGTCAAGGTTAGGGGCTCATGGTGGGTGCATGGCAGCCTTGCTCCAGAACACCTGACTCAAGTGTGTGCCATCCTTTGCTGGTACTCAGACTTCACTGCTGTGAGGCGAGGAGGACCTCCCTGCCCAGAGAGGGGAAGAGACTGGGATAAATGCCACTGGGTGTCAGGGGCAGCTCTGGTCTCCTCAGTCTTCCTATAGGGTTCCTGTCACCACACCAGCCACTTTCCAGAATCCAAGAAATGAGTCCAGTCCCAGCTGGTCTTCTAAGGGTTATAAGACTTGGTGTCACTCTGGTCCCTCTGGGACCCTCGTCTTCTTTTTAACGTTTTTACAATTTTTGATTTATTTTAAAATATGTCTGTATCTGTGCCTGTGGGTGTGAGTACATGAGTACAGGTAACCAAGGAGGCCAGAGAGGCTGCCAGATGTGAGTGCTGAGAACTGAACCCCTGTTCTCTGGAATAGCAGTAAGTGTTTTTTTTTGTTTTAGTTTTGTTTTTTTGAGACAGGGTTTCTCTGTGTAGCTCTGGCTGTCCTGGAACTCACTCTGTAGACCAGGCTGGCCTCAAACTCACAGAGATTTGCCTCTGTCTCCCGACTATTGGGATTAAAGGCCTGACCACCTATCTATTAGCTTTTTGAAACAGGATCTCAGGGCTGGAGAGATGTCGAGGACCCAGGTTCAATTCCCAGCACCCACATGACAGCTTGCAACTGTCTGTAACTCCAGGACACCTTTACACAGATAGACATGCAGCCAAAACTCCAATGCACATAAAATAAAAATAAATAAATAATTAAAAAAAAAAAGATGGGATCTCACTGGTAGCCTTGGCTGATTTGGGACTCTATAGAGTAGGCCTTGAACTCTTAGAGATCTGCCTGCTTTGCCATCCCAAGTGCTGTGATTGAAGGCAGGTGCCATACCGCTAGGCTCTTTCTTTTTTCTTTCTTTCTTTCTCTCTCTCTCTCTCTCTCTCTCTCTCTCTCTCTCTCTCTTTCCTTTCTTCCTTCCTTCCTTCCTTCCTTCCTTTCTTTCTTTCTTTCTTTTTTTTTTTTTGAGATAGGGTTTCTCTGTGTAGCCCTGGCTGTCCTAGAAATTGCTCTGTAGATCAGGCTGGCCTTGAACTCACAGAGATCCACCTGCCTCTGCCTCCTGAGTGCTAGGATTAAAGGCATGCTCTACCATGCCTGGCTCTTATTTCATTCTTTAAAGATCTTTCTTCTCTTCTCTTCTCTTCTCTTCTCTTCTCTTCTCTTCTCTTCTCTTCTTCTCCTTCTCCTCCCCCTCCCCCTCCCCCCCCTCTCCTCCTCTCCTCTTCTCTCTCTCTCTCTCTCTCTCTCTCTCTCTCTCTCTCTCTGCAGAGGATTGAACTTGGATCTTCTGGAAGAGCAGCAAGCTCTCTTAACCACCAAGCCATCATTTCTCCAGCCCGTTTCTCGTTTTTGTACATCATATACTGTGTTCCCTAAAGCCAGGCGTTCCAATGGAGACCTACAGGGTGGAGGTGAGCACTGGGTCTCTCATTCCCACTTCCACTCATGAGGCTTGGGAGGCAGGAGGAGGTAACTGCATGGCCTGGGGATGCCAGGGCTGTGGGGACTGCTCTGAGAGAAGAAAAACAGACTAACTGGAGTGAAGGCTGGCCAGGGTACGTCAGCTGTCCTTTCTCACCCATTGTATAGATGAGCAGCTCATAGTAAGAGCAAACACATCCACAAATACTCTTTGCAATCGTTCTTCAAGCACTTTGTGTGCATTAACTCATTCCTTTTGTTACTGTGGAAACTTCCTGGCTGGGTAACCTCAGCAATTCCTTCAACTGCTATGGCTCCATTTCTTCATTTGTATATGCTTTCCTGGGTTATTTGTGGGATGGACAGGGTAAAGCATTGCTAATGCTTAGAGGGAGAATCCTAGAAAGGCAGGAAACATGTTAAGGAGCTCTCTTACTGATAAGATTGGTGCCATGAGGTCCATTTCCTCTTCTGTGTGTCCAGAATGGCTCTGCCCAATTGGCCTGACCCACAGAGTGGCCCCTGCTAAGGAAGGTTGGTGCTTGTCGCCCTGTTTTTCAGCTCCTTCTAATGCCCAGGCCTAGGGCCCCCCTCCTCCAACACACACTTCCTGTCCCCAGGCTCCCAAGAGCCTGGCCTGTTGATCCCAGGGGTGCCAACTCCTGCTTTGGGCCAGGAGTGGGATGAAAAGCTCATCCTGGGATGAAAGGCTGGCGGGCCTGGACTGGACCCATAAACTGCCCCACCCGAGCTGTGAGGACCTCCAGGCACTGGTGTAAACTGAGTCATGGGGGGCAGGGAGTGAGTCATGTAGCCTGTGAGAGAGAGCCAAGTGGGGCAAAGCATGCCTGCGTGGGGCCACTGGCCACGCCTCATCGAGCCTCAGCTCTTAGGCCCCCTGGAGTACCTGCAGTCCCCTGGCCTCGGGCAGAGGGGAACAGGACCCTCTGTGGCAGTGGGCGACAATGCCAGGCTTTCACTTCATGTCTGTGTGTATGTTTCTGTGGGTGAGGGTGTGAATGTGTACACTTGTGTGTGTATCTCTGTGTGTGTCTGTGCATTTGTGTGTGTGCACACGATGCAGGAGGTGAGCATCAAGACCAGAAAGGGAAGCTCTGGGCACAGGATCGGGGTTTGGTCAAAAGTCAAAGCTTGCCGGCAGTAGTGGCGCACACCTTTAATCTCGGCTCTCAGGAGGCAGAGCCAGGCGGATCTCTGTGAGTTCGAGGCCAGCCTGGGCTACAGAGCGAGATCCAGGAGAGGCTCCAAACTACACAGAGAAACCCTGTCTCGAAAAAACAAAAACAAAAACAAAACAAAACAAAAAGTCAAAGCTCTGGAGAGATTCTGGTGGGAACACTTCGCTGCCCTCTCCTGGCCTCTGAAGATTTGGCTGATTTTCTGGGGCTGTCAGTTTTCTCTCCCTTCAGGGGACCTCAGAGGAGGAGCCAGGGCCTGGTATGGGACATGGCTGTCTTCCAGGGTTCCCAGCAGGCAGACTTGGGGCCAATGGTAGACGACCCACAAAAAACAGTCCCAAGGAGGCCTCTGACTCTAGGAGCTGGAACTGCTCAGAGGCCAGGACAGAGTGCCCCAACACCCTAATGTAGAAGACAGAGGAGCTGTGCGGGCTGCCAGAACTTTTGTAGCCTTGACTTTGGCCAAGTTCTTATTTTGTTTTGAGACAGGGTCTCACGTAGGCCAGGCTAGCCTCAAACTTGCTGAGTAGCCGAGGTTGGACTTGAACTCCTAACCTTTCCGCCTCTACCTCTCAGGTGCAAAGATGATAAACATGTACCGCCATGCCTGGCTCAACTTTGACTAGCTTACTTAGCATCTTTTGGCCTCGCTTTTCTCATCAATAAAAAGAGTGCTGTGAGGGGTGGAGTGAGTTAATGCAGGTAAGGTTCCCTGCATGTGCCGGGAAAGAGCAGGCCTGTATACATGTTTGCTCTTATGATAAGCCTTGGTTGCTTCACTTATAAATAGATATAAATATAGATAGAAGACACCTGAGGTATCCTGTCCAGCCTTCATTCTGGTTGCAACCTCTGGTTTCCTTTCCTGGGAAGCTGTCTCCACAAGCCTGCCACCCTGCCCGCACAGCCTTCTGCCTAACCTCAGGTCTACTGTGCTCTCCTAGAGGCCAGTGACCAAAGAAAACCCGGGTAGGTTTCTCAGACTAGTGCCCTTAGCTTTACCCCTCAATGCCTGGGGGATGCACGTCACAGAAGTGGGGAGTTTCCCTCCTCAGTGAATCAGCTGTGTGACCCAATCTTCATCCCTGCCAAGGCCCCTCCCAGTCAGCAGGAGTGGGGCGCAGCTGGCCTACTAGGAAAATCCCCCAAATCCTGCCAAAGCTTTGGCTGAGGCGTCTTCCTATTCAGCTGTCTCCAGTACTCCTGGATTCTGCCCCCAGGTCCATGCGGGAATCAGGAGCAGATAGAGCCTCCCCTTCCAGAACATCTTCTTGTCTCTCTGGCCTCTGTCATACTTCTCTCAGTTTTATTAAGGGAGTAGACACAGGGGCTTGTACAATTTGGCCAGCCCCTCCACAGCCCGGGCGCTTCTGTACTCTCATGTAAGCAGGAGCTGACTAAGAGAAGCCCTGCTGGCCCAGGTTTGGGAGCCCTTAGCTTGTCAGGGTGCCATCCTCCATGTCGGCTGGAGTGACCCTTCCTTTTCAGATAGGTTGCTCTCCCTGGACCTCAGCTTCTTGGTCAGTATTGGAGGAATCTCTGTTTGGGCCCAGCCTGTCTCCCAAGTGACTCTGAGACCCTACCTTGTGTACCTCACAAGTCAATCCTATGTCCCTTCAGGGCAGTATTTCTTTCTGCAGCACCCCTGCCCTCAACAGCACTTTCATTAACAAGATTTAACGATGCATCAGATGCCCTGGAGTTGAATTATCTGGGTTGAAATCTTGGTTCTGCCATCTGATTGCTCTGCATCTTTGAGACAATTAACTGCAATTCTCTGGTCTCAGTTTCCCCTTCTATAAAATGTAATAACAACAGAGCTAGAGGCTGGAGAGATGGCACACAGGAGTTAAGCACTGGCTACACTTCCAGAAGATCCAGGTTTGATTCCAAGTGCCCACATAGTAGATCATAACCATCTGTAACTCCAGTGCCAGGGGATCCAACATCCTTGTGTGGCCTCCCTGGGTACTATGAACACATGTGGCACACAGACATACACACAGGTACAACACCCATACACATAAAATACTTTTAAAATAAAAGAACTAAACAGAGCTTAGATGAGCTAATGTAGGCAAATGTTGAGCACAGTGTCAGGCTCTTATTAATAAGACAAGAAGCCTGAGGCCTGGAGACCAAGGCTGGCTTTCATGCAATCACCCAGTATTCAAGAATGTTATTTGAGCCGGATGTGGTGGCGCATGCCTTTCGTCCCAGCAGAGGCAGGCGGATCTCTGTGAGATCAAGGCCAGCCTTGTCTACAGAGTTCCAAGATAGCCAGGGCTATACAGAGAAATCCTGTCTTGAAACTCCCCCCACCCCCCAAAAAAGAACATTATTTGGTGCTTGCACCAGGCTTGACATTGAACTGGGTGCTGAAGATACCCTGAGAATAAACCAATCACTTTCCTCCAGAGTCCCCAGACATATAGATGAGAGCCACAAGTGGACCATTAGCTGGGGAGCTAGTGGTGTCAGGCATGCAAATAGAGGCTACCCGTCAACAAAGACACCAAAGTGGAAAACAGCCAGAATATGGGTTTAAAAAAAAAAAAAGCCGTATGAACAGAGAGTAGAGAGATGAAACAGGAGGGACTCACAGGCAATTACTTCTTTCATTTAATAACCTCTGGAGAGGGTTGTTCTGGGCTAGAAGCTGAAATGTAGACACTGCCCCTGCCTTAGTCTGGGTCTGTGGTTTGGGGACCAGCAGGAGACAGCTATCAACCAGGTGATTGCTATGTAACTGCTGATTCTGTGATCAGTACACACAACAGGGGTTCAAGCAGAAGGAAGGCCTGAGGCCCCATGCTCCATGCCAAGGTGGTAAAGGATGTGTCATTTGGCTTCAGTGGGGTGCAGAGACAGATGTGCCTAAGGGCTGCTGAGACAGCTGTTGGGGACCTGGTCAATTCCAGTCCAGGAGAGCAGACCTTGTTCCTCATTGCTGTAGAGACCCGCGGAAGGCCTTTTAGTAGGAGAGGAGTGTGAGCATCTCTACAGAGTGATCTGTGGACCTGGCAGGAGGGGAGGGGGCAGGGAAGGAGAGGTGGGGTGGAGGAGCCTAGTGGCTGTTGTCATAGTTTTGGAGACAATGAGGAAGGGCAAAGGACCAGGCAAGGGGCCAGGCAGGGCCATAGAGATGGAGAGGAGGGATGTGTCAGGCTTTGTACGGGAAGAGAACCTGGGCTGTCTGTACCATGTGGACATCATTGTGGGAACTCAAGACTCTGCCAGGACACCACTCCCCTGCCTAGGGAAAGCTGGCCCACTTTTGTCAAGTACAAAGCATTGACAGGCAGGCAGGCAGGCAGGGCACCTGGCTCGACTCTGAGCTCTAGGGACTTCCCAGGTTTGGGCTGAGGTGGACTCAGTCCTGGGGAAACTCAGGGTAGGGAGGAAGTTGGGGAGGGGGTTAAGCCAGCATCTCATGACTCAGCCACTTCCACCCAGTCAGCCCAGTGGCATCTCCGCTCCTCTGCTCCAAATTCCAACTTGGTGAGGCTGCTGGAGGCTGAGTCAGCGCTGGCACGGCACGGCACGAGAGCAACATCTCTAGGGGCTCTCTGCCAACACTTAGCCCCCAACGAAGGCAAGGCCAGGCACTGGTTTGGGGAGATAACGTGGTGCCGAAGCCAGGCCCCTGAGGCTACAGCAGCCATGCAGAAGAGGATGGCCAGATCATGTGAGTGCCCATGCTCTGTGGGCTGTGAAGGTGTCTCTCTGGGTCAAGAAGCACACTCTGCCTGAGGAGAAGGGAGGGATCAGAGGCAAGTCCCAGCTCTGCTCACTCACTGAGTCACCCCCATTATCCTTTCTCCTATTGGCCTCAATTCCTGCTTTTGAGAGAGGGTCGTGTGGCTCTGCTTGTCCTGGAACTGGTTATGCAACACCACGCTGTCCTCTAACTCCCAGAGATCCGTCTGCCTCTGCCTCACGGGTACTAGGATTAACAGTGTGCACCACACCTGATGTAATTCCTTGACAGCAGGATGGGGCCAGTATCTCCTTAATGAGGTCATGAGAGTTGAGTGGCCCATGTGGAAGTGCTTTGTAAACTATTGAGTGCCTTCTGGATAGGGTGGCAGAAGTGAATGCAAACGCCAGGGCTTCTGGAGACATCTAATCCGTGGATATTCAGCTGTTCACTGGCTAGGCTGTTCCAGCCCAGGGTGCTGAAATCCAGCCTATCTCCGTTTACAGAACTATGTGACCAGCCTGGAACTGCAGGGACAGAGAGCGTGCCTTTATCCAAGTCCTGAAGCATGCACATGGTGGTTCAGACCTATGATTCTAGCACTAAGAAGCTATGGCAGGAAGATCAGAACTGTGAGACCAAATTGTGCTACATCACTCTTTCACAATT
Source organism: Peromyscus attwateri (assembly GCA_902168425.1). Taxonomy (NCBI): domain Eukaryota; kingdom Metazoa; phylum Chordata; class Mammalia; order Rodentia; family Cricetidae; genus Peromyscus; species Peromyscus attwateri. The sequence continues at coordinate 20,983 of CABHPP010107518.1, forward strand.
GTGGGGGCAGAGGGCCTATGGATGTAGCTCAGCGGGCAGAATGCCCAGCAGGCATTAAACCCTGGGTTTAATCTCAGTTACTGCATAACTGGGCAGCACTGAACTGGGTGTGATGGTGCACACCTGCAATCCCAACACTCAAGTGTAGGCAGAGGGTCATAAATTCAAGACGTTTTAATCCCAGCACGCGGGAGGCAGCATTAGGCCTTGATTCCAAGGCCAACTTGGTTTACACAGCCAGTTCCAGGCCAGCTAGAGCCACATAATGAAACCGTTTTTAAAAACAAAGCCTGAGCAACTAAGATGGCTTAGTAGATAAAGGTGCTTGCCTGACCAGAGTTGGATCCTTGGGACCCACACCGTGGAGGGAAAACTGACTTCTCCAAATTGTTCTGACCTCCAAATGTGTACATGAGACGAACAGTTTTAATACTTTGTGAAGATTCATTTTCTGCGTATGGGTGTTTTTTCCTGTGTATATCTCTGCACCGTGTGCAGTGCCTGCAGAGGCCAGAAGAGGGCGTCTTAGCCCCTGGAACTGGAGTCAGAGGCTATTACTAGCCACCTGTGATGCTGGGAATTAAACCCACCATCCTCGGAAGAGTAATCAGTACTCTTAAGTACTGAGCCAAGTCCCCAGGCTCTTTAACCTCCCCCGCCCCCCTCCCCCCAGTAACTCACAGAGATTCACCTGCCTATGCTTCCCAAGTGCTAGGATTAAAAGAATGTGCCACCATGAACATAATTTTTTAAAAACCTAAAAACTGAGGGTGATGGTACAGGTCTTTAAACCTAGCACTTTGGGAGTAAAGCAGGTGGATCTCTGTGATTTAAGGCCAGCCTGGTCTACATAATGAGTTCCAGAAGACCCAGGGCTACATAGTGACACCCTCCTCGATAAAATTTAAGTCTAAAAACAAATACATCTTGAGGTCAAAGAGTAGCCCCTTGGGCCTTCCTGGAAAGACCTAAGACACTGATTCTGATCCCTGTGTACAGAGGGAGAGCAGCTTTGCAGAGGCTCTCAGAAGTGAAAGGCACCATCTTTATTGATGAGGGAGGAGGAGGAAAAAGAAGGCCTGGCAGGTCAGAGCTGCCTCTTCTGGCCCTGCCTTTCCTCAGGAGCCAAAGCAGGCAACCATCAGAACACTTTTTTTTGTTTTGTTTTTTTCGAGACAGGGTTTCTCTGTGTAGATTTGGTGCCTGTCCTGGAACTTACTCTGTAGACCAGGTTGGCCTTGAACTCATAGAGATCCGCCTGTCTCTGCCTCCCTAGTGCTGGGATTAAAGGCGTGTGCCACCACCGCCCAGTTCCAGGACAATATTTTTAAAAACACTCAAGACACAGACCCAAGCTGGGTTTTATTGAAATGCCAGGAGCAGGCACATGTCAAGGTAGTCAGGGAAGGGATGTTGGTGATGCAGGCTATGAGTTTGCAGGGAGGAGCAGGCCCTATGTCTATGACCCTGCATCCTCTCTTGGCCCGAATATATAGGCCCCGACAGCATGCTCAGTCCTTGTAGGTCCCTGCCACCTGGGCTAGGATGGCTCCAAGGGCAGGGACTGGAAGCACTAAGTGTTCTCCCTTAGGAGGGAGGAGAGGAAAGGGAGATGCAGGGTGAGTATAGTAGGGGACAGAGGTGGCCAGGGCAGGCTTTCTTGAGTATCTGCACCCAAGCTGTGGTCCTGGGCAGTGGCAGGGAGCAGCATCAAAGAGGGCAGCTGAGGGCCCGGCCCTCAGGGAGCCGAAGCCCCCAGCCTGTGGGGGCTGGAGTCAACCCATCAGAGAGAGAAGTTCAAAGGGACTGAGTACAGGCAGTTCCCAAGTCAATTAGTCCTCAGAGCTAGGGAGCTTGGCCTTCTCGGGACAAGGAAGAAAAGAAAGAAGGATCCATCCCCGGCAGGGGAGCAGAAGGTGGTCTCTCCCACTTGGCCCCACTAGGTCAGTTCTACATTGTTGGCACGGTCCAGCACTCGAGAGCCACGGGCATTGCCTCCAAGCTGGAAACGGCTCTCATAGAGAGTGGGGCAAAGGTGCCAGCGGTTGGCTCGGTAGATGCCCAGGTAGGTGTAGACATCAGGTTTGTAAGTGAGCAAGCACTTAATGCCTGCAGCACGGATGGCAGAATCTGCCTCCAGCACACCCAAGCGGTCCGTGAAGTCGTCCGTGTAAACACAGATGACCTGGCGCCCACCCTCCTTGGCCCGTGGGCTCACCTTGGCCACCTGAAGACGGCCTTCAACTACAGCCCTGGCAATGCCAGCCCAGGCATGGTCCAGCTTAAAGCCAGGTGCCAGGTGAATCAGCCACTTGCCAGAGAGCACATGGTGGGTGATGGCCAGCTGGCGCAGGGTACCTGGTGTGATGGGCCGCCCACTGGTCTGCAGAGCCTCCCAGGCTGCCTGCAGCCCTTGAACATCCCCTGAGTTGGGGGTGTAACCCTGCCCATAGGCTGCAATCCAACCCACAGGTTCAGAGTTGGGTGAACCTGGGTCCCCATAGCGAGTAACTTGAGATGGTGGGTACTTGGCCAACCAGGCATCCAGCTCTGCGGCAGGTGTAGTACGGGCGTCAAATACCAGCCAGGGGTCCATGTCGGCTGCCATGGCCTCTGCAGCCAGGTGCTCAGCAGTAAAGCCATCCTCACGGCCACCTGGAGAGTCCTCCTCTTCCAGCTCCTCATTTGGTTCCATCCTGTTGTGAGGGAACTGAGTCAGAGGAGGTTTGAGAAAGTAAATATCAAGTGCTGGGTCCTAAAGTGTGCCAGGCACTGCGTTAAACTGTGTGGCCGTGGGCAAGACTTAACGTCTGTGCCTCAGTTGCTTCATCTTTACAATGGGATAACCACTGATCCTGTCTAGATTTGTCTTTAGAGTAAAATGCCTGAGGTCAAATCGCTATTGTTAGTATTACTTTCACTGTTTACCAACAAGGAAATTGAAACTCTGAGAAGAGGGACTTGCCCAAGGTCACATCCGTAGTAAATGGAACAGCTGAAGTGCGAATTGGCACAGGACTCTGCTACACCTCTGACTAGAGACCAGCAGGTAGCGCGGCACTGCCATTTAAGGGATTGTGGGCAAAACGCACGTTTGCCAACCCTAAGGGGTGGCTGTGGAAGGCTAGGCCTCCCCGATCATCTATTTGGGGCACACTTAA
>CABHPP010107519.1:0-36353 GCA_902168425.1 Peromyscus attwateri
AAAAGAAAAGAAAAGAAAAGAAAAAAGAAAAGAAAAGAGAGAAAGAAATTGTTCCATTAGTTATGTATCATTGTATTTTTGGGGGGTGAGGGGAGAGGTTGTTGTTGCTGTTGCTACTGCTGCTGCTGTTGATGTTAGAAAGGTTATCACTATGCAGCTCCTGCTTACTTGGAGCTAACTGTATAGACCAGGTTAGTCTCAAACTCAAGATATCCCTCTGTGTCTGTGCTGTGCTGGGATTAAAGGCATGCACCACCACACCCAGCATGTACCACTTTTAAAATTACTTGTGTAAAACAAAGACAGTACATAGAGCAAAACTGGTATCTCAAAAGGTTTTACCAAGCACCATAATCATTATAGTTTCATTACATTTGCTTTCAGCATCTTAAATATGTGAGTCATAGGCAACTACTCTTTGTGTTCTTCTGGTACCCGATATTAACAAGAGGTTATCACTATGGAAATGTGCTTTAACCTTTTCTACCATCAGAATGCTTATAAAAAATTATTTCACTCAAATGTACAGTAAGAGTTTCCCACTTTCCCATTTCTATAAAGTATGCCTAGTCAAATTCATCTTAGTGTACCTACTGGAAGTTATGCATAAGAAAAGAAACTAGTGAGCATATCAATGTGACCAAATGCCAACAAATGCATGCAAATGAAGGGCTCTAAAAACAAGGTCAAGGGGTTGCCGCAGCTTATTGCAGCAACTTATCTTCCCACAACCGGAGCACAGTCCTGAACTCACCCCAACTCATCACTGAATTGATTCTGTACCGTGATTAATGGGGAAAATTCACTCTAAGTACCAGCACACTTTACTCCTGGAAAATCTATTTAAAAATTCATGAGCTGTGCTTACTCCTCTATGCAACCCAGAATCATTAGCAGACATGATATCTTACTTTTATTTATTTTTTCTCCATATTCCAGATGAGGAAAAAAAAAAAAAAGAGCATTTGTCTGCAGAAGACCTGTCTACAGATGAAAGCACTGGGTACTCCAGAAGAGGGCCTCACAAAATGCATGGTAGGTGACCTACCTCAGCTGATACTACTCATGTTAGAATCTCATGATCAAGCTTTTGGCCTTCTCCAGAAAGAAAATTAGGCCAGTTTATCTTCCTTATTTTTTCTCTCATGCAAGGTGCTTCCACGACTCCTGGTCTCAGTAGAGACCATGGCTGGGGTCATTCTTATTATTAATAACCACCACAATATCCATGTTCCCATCACTCAAATGTCAACTTTCTTCCTCCCACCCCTTACCATGAGGACAAGTTTGTCCCAATTTCCCTTCCCTCTCCACTTCTGTAGGATCCACAAAAGCTGGTCTATGAATCCATGGGCCGCTATGATATGGAAAATAAACATCCTTTCAAGAGTCACACTGAAAAGCTGGGCATAGTGGCAAATGCCTTTAATCCCATCACTCAGGAGGCAGAAGCAGGTGAATCTCTGAGTTCAAGGTCAACCTGGTCTACAAAGTGAGTTCCAGGACAGTCAGGACTGTTGCACAGAAAAACCCTATCAAAAAAAAAAAAAAGTCACACTGAAGTCCCTTCCACATCACTACAAGATCCTAAAACACTCTACAATCCTCAGTTACCTGAAAATCATGACTGATTTTCTTCAAGGATGAACACAAGTAAGGATCTACCTCAGTTGATAGAATACCTGGTCACCATGCACACAGCCCTGAATTCGATCTCCAGCTCCACCTAACACAGAGTGATGAGACAGACTGAACTGGAGGCAGGAGGATCAAAAGTTCAAGGTCATCCTTGGCTCTTTGGAGCTAACTGTATAGACCAGGTTAGTCTCAAACTCAAGATATCCCTCTGTGTCTGTGCTGTGCTGGGATTAAAGGCATGCACCACCACACCCAGCATGTACCACTTTTAAAATTACTTGTGTAAAACAAAGACAGTACATAGAGCAAAACTGGTATCTCAAAAGGTTTTATTCTTCATTGCCAGCCTGGGCTACATGAAACCATGTCTCAAAGAAAAGAATTGATGCAGGGCATATAGGTTCAAATGTGACTACAAAAGAGAGTAATCAAAGATTGTAACTAGATATCCAAAAAGGTGGACCAAATTTAACCTTCAACTTTCTACCTGCATAACTTACGCAGTAAAGTCATTCTTTAGGAGCACGCCTATTCTGATGAGACATCTGAAGACACACACATAAATAATTTCAGAAAAGAACAGTTAGCTGTGAATAAAATCAACCTACTATATTTGACATTCATTTTCATCAAATAAGGCAAAAATATCAAGAAAAGAAATTTTTGAAAACAGATAAAATGATGCTGGAAAAGTGGAAAATGGGTTAAGAGTTTATAGAGTCTTGGGCTAGGCAGATGGCTCGGTGATAAGCATGTAAGCATGAAGGTCTTAGTTTGGATCCCTAGAACATTCATAAAAAGCCAGATATGGTGACATGAGCCTGTAACTGGAGTGGAGGAGTGCAGGCGGATGGATCCCTGAAGCTCATGATCTAGACAGTAGTAAATTCCATGAACTTCAGGGTCAGTGAAAGAGACTATTTAAAAAAAATAAAAGTGGACAGTCATCAAGAACATCACTGGACATTAATCTTGGGCCTCCACACAGCTGCATAAATGTGCACACACCGATACTAAAAAGTACATACATACATACATATATTGTAGGGGGAGGGGGTAAAATAGTTATTTAAAAGTTTTTCCAGGACTTAATATCTCTAAGTCCTTTTTCAAGTAATAGAATTTTAGAGAAAAATTCTATACAAGCACCTTTTTTTTTTTTGTTTCACAGAGTGAAACAGAGTCCTTATGACATGTACTATTTTGTTTATTTATTTGTTGGCAATATAGGGACTGAGCCTAGGGCCTCATGCATGCTAAGCAAGTGTTCTACCATTGAAGTATAACCCCAGCACTAAGATCACATTTTTAATCTAATAAATATAATCTTTCTAGTCCTTTGACAGGTACTTCCACATCTCAGGAATGGTTTAGGGCTGTGGCTGTGACAGCAACTCAAGTTTTTAATATTTAGTATCCAAGCAGACTTGGCTCAGTACCTCACAGGCATGGTCTCCTCTCAGCATCCTCATCTTATGTACATGTATACTAAGGGTCTAAGAGAGACAAACTCTTGCTAGAGTACTCTGAAACTTAGACTGAAGCTCTAACTCCTCTTCCTTCTTTATTCATCACCATCAAACAAGAGAGTTGCCTTTTTGTTGTGTTTTATTATAGGATATTTTAAAAATTATAAGTCCTACTGTCACAGTCATTGCCAATGTAAGAATTCTAATACTGGCCCAATTTGGGAAATGGCACTCACAACACAGTTTTGTTTGCCTTCACATCCTCCAAGGTTCTAAAACAATTCCAGACAGAATTAATAAGGCACAAGCTAGGTAAGATTTGGTTTGCTCTCATTTGAAAAGGTTGCAAAGGGACTTTTTCTTTTTAATTGAAAAGTTCTCCTGTTACCACCTTATTTATCACTGATTAGTTAGTAAGTACAAACAACAAGAGAAGGTCACCACCATTCTCCTAAAAGTAGTGAAGGCATAAAACAAATTAAGCATTTCCATCTACCTGGCTGGAACAAACAGGTGCTCTCCATAGGCCAATGACCATGAACTAGAATGACTTAGGCTTTCCTTAGTGTGTATCTTGGGGACACTGCAATCTAAGCCAAAAGTTGCATTTCCTGAAGGAATCACATGAATCTAAGAAGCCAAAAATTCTCCATGTGACCAAATGGCATCAGAAACCTACAAGAGCCTTTGGAAGCCACTCACAGCCTGTGAGGAGAGTGCTGCTCTGTCAGACCCTTCTATCTCTCATGAGTCCCATATGTCCCCCATGTACTTCTATCAGTGGTGACTTTATCCTTTTCTAGCTATACTGTTTTACTATCATGCTAAGAAACAAGCAGGCCCTCAAGATTCTGAAGATAATTAGTTCAGTCCTTCCTTCTCTGCCATAGTATAGAGCATTTTGCCTTTCTCACTATGAACACACCTGTACACTACACCATCTCCCACCTAGCAGAGCAGGAAGTGCTGATTCCATGAAGGAAGCATTACTGGGCATAAAGAAAAAAAACACCTAGAATGCCTTAACCTAATAAGCAATAATTCACTCAGTGTTTCCTCCTCTTCAAAATAACTAGTCAAAATTGTGCTAGCAGCAATACATAGTGAACAGAGACCAAGTCACACCTACAGAACAATAGAAACATACTTTTCTTTAAAGACTCCTCCCAGCAGGGCAGACTGTCTAAAACGTATATGTCAACTGATACTTTAACACCAGAGGCTTCATGGCCCAGGTTAAGTATGAGTGGCCCAACCCATTTCCAATTCATAGTTCACAACAGCCTTTATGCTCTACCTACTCTATGTTTCTTCCAATGCTGCCTGTTCATCCCCTAAATGATTTTAGAAACACCGATACAAACACTGAGGATACATGTTCCATAGCACTTTGTAGCATACTGCCTTAGAAGATGAGCACTTTCCACTTCTATGTGCCTTGTGCCTGAACCTGTTATTTGGCCAAGTCACTATTCAATATTGTGACTAAATAAAACGGTACAAACATTTGCTATTTCTGAATTAAATGCAGATTGATTATTTACTATACATCTTATTACCTAGACACACATGAGGATTTGTATATGCAATGTCAAGTACGTAATTTATTTTTTAGCTTAAGCTTTGATGACATTTTAAGCTTTTGAAGCCCCTTTTGACACACAATCTCTCATAATTCTCACTTCACCACAATTGTTTCCTACACTCCAATCCAAAGCCTAACTATAAGGCTGCTAATCTATAACTAGAGACTGCAATTCACAACTCCAGGGAGGCTACCTAGTAAAGGACCCTAAGAAAGACACAGAGATCCCCCAAACAACAGAGAAATGGATGAGATCTACATGAGCAACCTGGACATGGGGGGGGAGGGGTAGAAGGCAAGGGTAAGGGGAAAGAGAGCTTAGGGGAGCAGGAGGTCCCATACCTTAAAAAACAAAAAGAAATTTATTTATTTATTTATTTATTTATTTTTATTTATTTATTTTGGTTTTTCGAGACAGGGTTTCTCTGTGTAGCTTTGCGCCTCTCCTGGAGCTCACTTGGTAGCCCAGGCTGGCCTCGAACTCACAGAGATCTGGCTCTGCCTCCCGAGTGCTGGGATTAAAGGCGTGAGCCACCAACGCCCGGCTAAGAAATTTATTTTTTAAATCCCTATACCTATAATTTTACTTATTAAATATTAAGGTAAATTTGCATGCCAATGAAATGATTGTGCTGTTTATTTTCACACAGAGAATTAATCTTGATGATGAATTTGATGACACAGGATGGAGAGCATCTTTGGTGTTTTTCAGAGTTGATGGATACTTTGATTTTATTGTTAAATTGTCATTGCTGAGAATGTCCTGTCACATAAATACCTGATACAAAAAAACAAAACAACAAACAAACAAACAAACAAAACCCAAAGGTACAAGGTAGAGCTGAAGCAAGGAGACTGTCCAAGTTACCAGACAGACCTAGTACCCAGAGTCACATGCTTCCTCTGGCTTTAACCTGACCAAAAAAAAATTGCTTCCTATGAATTCAACATCAGCACAAATATATCCTGGCTCAATAGACACAGCACTAGAAAAGCCTTGTTCTAAGTACTTTGTGCTCTATACTTACTACAGGATCATTTTTTTAAATGTAAAAACAACTCCTATGCAAATCAATGAAATGGGAATGCTGAGGAGCCAAGAGTACCACCAACACAGGCTCAAACGACACTGAGAGATCACACACAGGTACTGGAGAAAATAATGGGAGCACATTACTGCTACATTCCACATAAAACAGACTCACCCTACTGGGTCATGGGATCCTTGAGATTGTCTTCTTTATGAACAGAAATCATTTGCGTTTTGCTCAGAAAAAAAAAAAATCTCCAAGTTGATGTGTAGTCTCACAAAATCTGGGCCTTTAGCCAATAAAAAAGATGTGTCAAACAAACGTGAATTTGTCTGATCATTTTAAAACCCTGTGAAGGAGCTCCTAAGACAGACAGTAACATGGCTTTTCAAAAAGTACCCTGGCCTCCTCCCACTCCATATCCAAATTCTAGACAACTGTATACACTGCAATAAGAAATACTTTCAAGCCGGGCGATGGTGGCGCATGCCTTTAATCCCAGAACTCAGGAGGCAGAGGCAGGTGGATCTCTGTGAGTTAGAGGCCAGCCTGGTCTACAAAGCGAGTTCCAGGAAAGGCGCAAAAGCTACACAGAGAAACCCTGTCTTAAAAAAACAAAAAAACAAAAAAAAAAGAAAAAAAAAGAAATACTCTCTAATATTCTAACTTTAGTATGGGGTCCCCCTTATTTTCTAATAAATATTTATATAAAACAAGAATCTAAGCACCCTACTGATATCTGCTTTTAAAAAATGCTTCCAATTATTAAGGGCCATTCTTCAACCGATGGTGGGCTTGGGATGATTTGCACAAATCATGTACTCTCTGAAGCCAGACCATGAAATACAGTTTTCTCCTTGCTGACCTGAGAGAATGGAATAATACCACCATCCTGAGGCCATCCTGATATGTGGAAGCCCAAATATAGCAAGGAGAAGACACATGGTATGCCCAAGCAGCAAACAATGAAAAAACTTCCTTCACACCATCTCAGTCTTTCCAGCCAAGACCCTGGACACTGTGAAGGAGCAAGATACCATCACACGGTCTCAGTAAAAGTTAATGACAAAATCCATGAGCATTTGGGGAAATACAATTATTTTCTACCACAGGACTCTGGGCTGGTTTTTTTTTTTTTTTCCTACTTACAGTCTGGGCTCCAATACCTGCCTGCCTTCTGATCCTATGCAAACAGGTACAAGTTCTTGTCCTATTACAACAATAAAAACAGCCCATACCAAACACTGTTCAAGTCTTAGTAAATCTATTCTACATAGAAATGGCTGGCATAAGTCAAAGATCTGGTTCTGATAACTTTGGAGTTTCTCAGAAAGAAGGTGACATTACAAGGTCAAGTCTGAGGTTTCATGGGCTCCAGAGCCAAAAACAAGAACCATTTTTTGGTTCCTTTTTACATGAATCAGCTAACAGACTCCTAGCCTAAGGCTGTACATCAGTAGGTCCAGCCATTCCCCAACCCCCACAAATACTGCATCCTAGAGCATAAGTGTTGGTAGCAAGCCATCACAGCCATAACCCAAAGGCTAAAGACAGAACCAGGAAGCAAGAGACATTACAAATCCTCTCAATAGGAGCCCTGGGCATTGAATAAGAAAGTGGCAGAACTATAGGACTAGGGAAATGATATATGGAGAAGGCAGGAGCTGCCTATCATCTCCAACCTCTACACAGTCCATTCTCAAGTGAGCAAAACCAGCATTAGCATTGACTGTGCCATCCAAGGACTGCATTTTTCTGCACAGGAGTCACATGTACTTCATTTTGACAGCCTAACTAAAATAGTGCTTTCCTGATTATTTTATTGCACATAGGAAGAGCTTTCAGAATCCACTTTGATCTTTAGGAACAGGGAAGGAGGGTGGTGTGTGCATCTAAGCTTTCTCCCTAAAACGTCTCATCTCTTGGGAGAGGATCAACCAAGAAAGAAATCAAATACCATAAAATATATCCATCAATTTGAACATTAAATTTTAATAATACATTTTAAGTTGAAGATGAGTTAAGTCACATTTCTAAACCTCTAAAAGCAGTGCCAGGCTTTGATGGGAGGGAGTGATGTGCAATACACAAAAAGCTATGTCTGTAATTGCCAAGGCTGAATAATGGCTCAAACATACAGTAGAAGTAGAAAGTCTGCATCAAATGCTTCCCTCTCTTGCAGCTGTCCTCTTCCATAAAATGGTGGGTTATTTGTCAGTTCAAGACAAGTTATGGAGATGCAGTGGGGCAGAGCTCCAGAATGGGTCTCTGTGGGTCACCTAGCAACCTAGCAAGACACACAAGAGGTACCAACCCCTTCCCACCCACACTCAGCCACACAATGCCAAGTGGAAAATGAGAACACAACCCTCTTACCAAAAAGAAAATAAAAGGTAGTGTGTTTCACCTTGGATGTGTGATGTGACAAATAGCCAGAGTACAGTTAATCCTGCTTAAATCAGGGAAAAAGTGGAATGAAGTGTTCCACTCCTGATTCTGATTTCTGATTTTGAGTTCTCTCTCTCTCTCTCTCTCTCTCTCTCTCTCTCTCTCTCTCTCTCTCTCTAGCTTTGCATGATTCGTTCTGGTCTAAAATGACAGAAGATGAAAGTTACTGGTATCCAAGAAAGATTCAGATACAAATCAAAGTATGTATTTTCTTGTGTTAGCCAGTTTAACATCACAGTAACAAAACACTCAAGAAGAAAAACACAGAGGATTTATTCTGGCTCATGGCTTCAGGAGTTTTAATCCTTTGTCCCTAGATTCATTGTTATGGGACTATGGGTTAAGACAGCATTGTTGAGAAGGCATGGTGGCCAGAAAAGAGGGAGAGAATGGGGTAAAGGGAGAGAGAAGAAAGAGGAGAAGAGGGGCACAAATAAGCAAAGAAGGAAAACAGAGGGGTACTGTGGGATGTTCTGTATGTTAAATGTGTTGCTCTGATTGGTTAATAAATAAAACACTGATTGGCCAGTAGCCAGGCAGAAAGTATAGGTAGGACAAACAGAGAGGAGAATTCTGGGAAGTGGAAGGCTGAGGCAGAGAGAAGCTGCCAGCTGCCGCCATGAGAAGATGTTAAGATACTGGTAAGCCATGAGCCACGTGGCAACTTATAGATTAATAGAAATGGGTTGATTTAAGATATAAGAACAGTTAACAAGAACCTGCCATGGTCATACAATTTATAAGTAATATAAGTCTCTGTGTGTTTACTTGGTTGGGTCTGAGCAGCTGCGGGACTGACAGGTGAGAGAGATTTGTCCTGACCCTGGGCCCGGCAGGACCAAGAAAACTCTAGCTACAGAGGGGGAAGAAGAAAAAGGTGGAAAATGTATGAGAGTGTATGTCCCTATGAGCACGCGCGCGCACACACACGCGCACACACACACACACACACACACACACACACACGTGTTGTGACATAAGACATACTCTTCAGAAGCATAGCACCCCCAATGACCTATTTCTTCCAACCATGCTGAATGCATTCTGTTATGAATTTGTCAATGGACTGATTCATTGAAGTTAGTACCCTCCATATATAATCACATCTTGAAGGTCCACTGACTAGGAACTTTGCCTTTGAAAACTGTTTTAGATTTAAACCTCAATACACCTTAGAAAGAATGCTAGCTAAACAAGGTATGGTTCATGTCTACAATGCAGAAAGGATAATGAGTTCAAGTTTGGGCTAAAGTATGAGGTGTTAAAAAAAAGTAAGCATTGTACATTAATTGTGCACTCAGAATTATAGCACTTGAATGCCTCTCAGGTACTTTTACTTTTAATAATCCCACAGTCAGTAATTCTATACAACCAAGAATCACAAATCAGATAATATGATCGCATATGTTCTGAAGCAGGGACAGTTAACTACAGTTGAGCTGGTAAAAATGACTAATGGTATAAGTTTATAGTCACATGAAAACAAGATGTACTAGCAACTGCTAAACTAGACACACTCTAGTTTCTACAGTGGCTTGGCTAAATGCCTCTCCAAGGAACACTGTGGCAAGAATATTAAGCAAAACTGAGGCATATGGCATAAAACATTTGTCAGGAGATTTTAATTACCAACAGTACTAGCTGTATGACCCAAAGATGATAAACTCCCACTTGGCCCTTAAACTGTAACTACAATGAAATGCACTTAATTGACATTTTTAAATGGAAGGGGCATCCTTTATTTCTTTGTCTTATATGTAGCAAATCCTTCTAACTAGCCTGTAATTGTGAAAATCAATTTGCTTGCTCAGTCAGAAGACATAGCCTCTTCAAGGATCTCATGAACCATAAGGAGATTTTGTTCTCAAATGGGATAAAAGGCAAGAACTTCTGTCTTAGTTACTTCCCTACTGCTGTGAAGACACCATGACCAAAGCAACTTATGAAAGAAAGGGCTTACTGGGGCTTACAGTTCTAACTGGGAGTGGCTTGGGCTTTTGATACCTCATAGCCCATTCCCAGTGACACACCTCCTTCAATAAGGCCACACTTCCTAATCCTTCCCTAACATTTCCACTAATTGTAGACCAAGCATTCAAATATATGAGAGCCATTCTCAACAACAACATCCTAACAGAAATGATCCTGCCACTCCCAAACAGATGTCACTAAGCATATCTGCCAACCCAAAGTATGGCCCAGGGGTTCTATAGCACTCTGATTTTGCACTGGCCCTTTTCATCAATTCTAAGTTGCAACATAGTTCTCAAGTATCTCTAGGAGAGAAAGGGAATTAAGTGATGCCAAGTGTACTGGTTATTTTTGTGTTTCAATTTGACACAAGCTAGAGTCATCAGAAAAGGAACCTCTGTTGATGAAATGCCTCCACGAGATTTAGCTGTAAGGTATTTCCTCTGTTAGTGATCAGTGGCCCAGCCCATGGTGAGCAGTACATTTCCTAAGCTGGTGGTACTGGGTTCTATAAGAAGGCAGGCTGAGAAAGCCATGGGAAGTAAGCCAGTAAGCAGCACATCTCCATGACCTCTGTATTAGCTCCAGTCTCCAGGATCTTCCCGTTTGAGTTCCTGTCCTGGCTTCCTTCAGTGATGAACAGCAATGTGAAAGTGTAAGCCAAATAAACCCTTTCTTCCAAACTTGTTTTTTGGTCATGGTGTTTTGGCACAGCAATAGAAACCCTAACTAAGACATCAAGGAACTTTACAGAGTTTAGCAGACCAAATACACAGCCAGTTTTTGTAAAGCTAAAAGTAGAAGTCTGTGGTGGCTTGAATAATGGCCCCCACAGGCTCATATATTTGCATGCTTAGTTACCAGGGAGTGGCACTATTTGAAAAGATTAAAAGGCTTAGGAAACGTGGCCTTATTGGAGGAAGTTGTATCACTAGGGGTAGGCTCTAAAGTTTCAAAAGCCCATGTCAAGTCCAGAGTCCCCTCCCATTGCCTGCAGATCCAGATGTAGACCTCTCAGCTACTTCTCCAGCACTGTGCCTGCCTATATGCTACCATGTTACCTGCCATGATGGTAATAAACTAAACACCTGAAACTGTAAGCAAGCCCCAATTAAATGCTTTCTTTCATAAGAGTTGCCATGGTCATGGTGTCTCTTCACAGCAACAGAACACTAAGACAAAGTCCATATTGTATTATAAAGTCACAACTGAATCACTTTTGAACTTGATCTGAAACAGGCATGAAATGAGAGCACAAGAAGGCACTGTTCCTGTAAAGCCAAGAATAAAACAATTAAGTCATGTCTGTGATTGCACACTCCCTATTATCCAGGACCTGCTGCCCATACTTGAGAGCTTCCCTAAAGGCCACAGACACTAACAGGATCCCTCTGCTTCTTCACTAGGGCATAAAGAACTAACACTCCATTGTGAACTGTGTCCAATCCAACTTCCAAACATGCTGGTCTCAGCTTGTTGCTATGAATTCATTCATACAGGGGAGGAGGAGGTTTGCTTTGAGAGCACAACTCATTTCCTTTACAGTTCAAAAAAATGTTAACTAGAAACCCAAGCCTTTTTCCTATTTATACAATATATAATATCTGTAACATTTCTTGTAATATTTTACAAGAAAAATTTTGGCTGGAGGAAAAACCAGTTTCAGGATCCGTGATGACGCACAAGACAGATACCCACAAGATTTGTATTTACACCTATTTTGTTCCCAGGAATGCAAATTCCAAAGAGAAGTTCAGGTCTCAACATAATAAAGTTTCATCCATTACTAAGTAAGTGGTAGTTCTGTTGGACAAACTATGAAAATGCTGCCTTAAAGTGAGGAAAGAAAACCACATACATTCTAGAAGGTATGCAGTGAAATAGGACTAAAGATTCTAAACCCAGGTCGCCCAGGTCTCCAGCTGACAGTGTGCGCCCTTAACTCTACACTTTAACCTCCTCAATCAGTAAAACAGAACAATAGCAACAACTTCCCCCATGTCATTGCAAGGGAAAGGAGTACACAAAAAGGTGTCAACACCAAACCTATGGGCATGTGCTGAGCAGTGTTTTTATTACCCCATATAAAATCTCAATTTGCCAAGTCCAGATTTACCAAAAAAGAAGAAAGCAGAAAAACTAGACAAAATTAAGAATTCCATAAAAATCATTCATCCTAACCATCTTTAAGCTATAAATTGTACAGTTGATCCTTTCTCCTTGGGACAAAACCCTCTCCCTGTCACTCCGAAGTTCCCACATTTCTGCACCATTAATGTTGGAATGAAAACAGACTAAGGAACATTCTGTATCTTGAGAAGTTATAGCATGGAAATCAAGTCAGACAGATGGGTACTGCTCAAAGTCTTGCTGAAGGTCCCAAGTAGGGATCACAGTTCTGCAACAAGCCAGGCTCCTGCTGATGCTGGCTTTGGGGAAGCACTAGAATGAAAGCACCAAGAAGAATTCCCACTAAATTCAGCACTGCAGGAAGCAGCTGCCTACAGCTAGGGTCCTTCCAAGAAATTTGTGCCAAAATCCTTTCAGGATAGCCCTGAAGTCCAGAGAAACAATAGAATTCTCCCAAGAAGATAGATCCAAGCAAAAGGGGAAAACAGAAGTAGGGGACCAAAATACTCACTGTGAAGTAAGCAGCTAAAATGCTGATGATCATAAGACTGTCTTAGGACTTGATGGTCTCCAAGCTGTTGGCCTGAAGGATTCCTGAAGTTTCCGTACAGAGTGGCTCAGTACCTAACCTATTCCCTGAGCCCTCAGACTCTCTCCCGCCCTGCACATCCACAAATTAGCTTGAGGTGGCTTGTTCCAGCCCTGGCCTCCTAGAAAGAGCCCCCTGTGAATTCAGACTAAGACTGAACTAGTGCCCTAGACCACAGCATCACCTATACCCTTCTAAAGGCTCTGCTCTCCACTCCCAATGTCACCAGAGCATTACATCAAAGATAAAGACAAAAACATCACAAAGTTAAAGCAACTTGTTTGGTATTTTCCCTAAAAGTAGGAACAAACTATTAAGAATTAGAGTACATTTCAGTAACCAGCAAGTGACTCAGCAGATAAAGGTGTCTACTACCAAGCATGGCAATCTAAGTTCAACCTCCAGAGCCTATGAGGTGGAAGGACAGATCTGACTGACACAATATTTGTCCTGTCTACCTCTACATTATATCCACACACAAAATAAATAGATACAGACAGCTGACAGATTATAGATAGATAGATAGATAGATAGATAGATAGATAGATAGATAGATAAAGAGATGGATGAAATGCTTGAGTACATTTTCATAGTTACAAACACAATGTCTCCTTTAATGGGTCCTATATATTTTTTATTTTTCTTAGCAACCTTCCTACACTTTCATACCAATGCCTCACCAAAACAAGTTGTTTCCAAAAAAGAAGGAATTTATAATGATAGTCAAGGTTGTTAGTCTCTATGAACCAGCATTTATATAGCAGTTCACAACCGTCTCAAACTCCAGTTTTAGGGAATTTGATGCCTTCTGGCTTCCATGAGCACCAGGTGCACATGTGGTACACAGGTATACATGCAGGGAAAATACTCATACACATAAAAAAAATATTTTTAATTAAAAAATTGGGGGGGAGGGAAGCCAAGGTCATTTCATGGCTTAGATCCCACTGTATAATGGCTGGCAAAATAACAAATGTTAGGGGCTGAAGAGATAGATCAGTGGTTAAGAGTACTTGTCACTCTTGCAGAGGACCTGGGTTCAATTCCCAGCACCAACATAGTGGCTCACAACCATTCATAACCCCAGTTCCACGGGATCTAAAAGACATGCATGCAAGAAACACACACATAGTAAATAAATCTAAACACCAACAAAGGTTAAGCAGCAGTAGTAAGCAGTGCCTGGTGCAATACAAGAGGTCAAATACTACACTGCCTCAAATGCAATCAATTAACTCAATGTACAGGATCTGAAAATACTCAGCCTTTGAGAGGCTTGAATTTCTGATGCTCACTAATAATCAGAAGGTGATCTTGGGTGACAGGACTTCAAAGCCCCTCAACTCAAAAAGTTCAATAAACTTTGTTGTTAACCCTTTGGGAACATGGTGGTGTTCCTTTAAAATCTGGTGTTTCATGAGCAGTATACTTACTGATTCATTCTCATTTAGATTAAACCAGATAACTCATGTCCTGACCACTGAAAACAAGAGCTTTCTACAACCTCAGAAAAAAAATAGAAAAGTTACAATCTGTTTCTGTGTAACACTCACCACCACCACTCAAACAAGATGGGTTTTTATGTTCCATTTCCTTCTCTTCAGAAAACCAGAAGTCAAATGGAAAATATAAGGAATTCTGATACTCTACAGAACAAGAACCAAACATCTTATTGTAAATTTTTAATGAAATGTTTCTTAGAAGCAAAATGTCCTACCTTGCTTACCATGCAAACTCCAGCATGTGCCTATTGTTCCTAACATTTGGGTTTACTATGATTCTCTTTAAGTCTACTATCATGAAACAGTGCAGAATGAAGGGCTGAGCACACTGTGTAAATTTGTACAAAGTTAAGAAATTTGGTCAAGTAATTGACTGTTGCAACAAACATACTAGCAAGAATGTATTCCCATTGCTGTCCCTTTAAAAAGAACCATCACAAAACTCATACGTGTATCTCAATTAATTAAAGACAAAGCAACCCAACATTTCCAGAAGCTTCTCTAGCATCGCTTCCCTTCAAGTAGCGTGAAATACATTAATAAAATTCTCCCAGGTAGGAAAGACTGCAAAGGTCTCCTCAATGTAACTATGTCTTCAGTCCTAAGGCATGCAGTAAGGTAATGTGATCTCAAACCCAATGCTCTAACATGTTGGGCATGGTATCCAGGAACAGTATGTTCACATACTTGGAAGGATTAAACTTTCATAGTCAACAGCAAGATAAATATTTCCAGTGAATTTAACACATGGCATGAATACAAACTAATGTGACTAGCTTTTCACATGTGGGGTATAATCTAAGCAGAAAGGAAGAAACGGAAGAAACTTGCTGTGTACCAAACCTGCACGTTCCCATTGCACACAGTCAACTGAGGAATCCCTGGATCTTCAGTAGTCTGACATAAATACAGAAAACTCTCACTGGAGTAGCAGAAGAGTCAGTACTGCTCTTCCTCAGGAATGCAAAGAACAGATACAGTGCACATCTGTAGCAACTTTATGTACAGAGGGCTCTTTCACCACCCCAGTCCTAGAGGAAGAGGCAAAAAAGTCAATTTTACCAGGCTTTTTCTTTTAGGCCACCAACCAGCTCCCAAATCATGACAGAGACTTATTATTAGCTTTGAGTGCTCGGCCTAGCTTAGGCACATTTCTGGTTGGCTTCTTTAACTTCAATTAACCTGTTTCTCTTTATCTACCTTTTGCCTTGGGGCTTTTGACTTTTCTTTCCTTCTGTATATCCTACTTTCACTGCCTCTTGAGTCTGGCTGGCTGGTGGCTGCCTGGCTTCTTGCCCTGGGTGTGTTCCTGTTCTCTCCTCCTTCTCCCTCTTATTCTTCTTCATTCTCTTCTCTCTCTCAAGCCTAGATTTCTCCTCCTATTTATTCTCTCTGCCTGCAAGCCCTGATTATCCTTTCTCTGCCTAGCAACTGACCATTCCACTATTTATTAGACCAATCATGTGCCTTAGGCAGGCAAGGTGAGACAGCAACACACCTTTACATAGTTAAACAAATGCAGCATAAACAAAAGCAATACACACCTTTACACAATTAAAGTAATATTTCATAGCATAAACAAATGTAATACATCTTTGCCCAGTTAAAATAATATTCCACAACAGTCAATGCCCTCTGCACCTTCTCTGGCTCTACCATTTGGGTTGCCTACTCATGGTAAAAGTATCAACTTCTAGAAACTTCCACAGTATCTGGTGCTAAGTATTTGCTATGTTGCTTTGGTCCACACCTACTCCATACCCTGGGAGCTCAATAATCATGACCAGCAACTCTGTGGTCTACTCCTCCTTCACTCAGTCCCCACATCTTCACTGATCCTCATTCATCAAAGGAAACACAGTATACCAAGCCCCATTCTCAACCACAAGAAACCAGGAGTAAACCCTCAACCATGTTCTTCATGGCTCACTGATCACACTTATTCTCAGAATCCTTCTTTCTTTCCTCCATCAGGACACAGTAAAATCGTCTATGAATGATAAGGTTCAAGTTGGGTAAGGTATGGGCTCTCAACATGCCAGTTCAAGCATCAACATTGATATGGATTCCATGCACGTCATTAAAAATTATTCTATTGGGTACATTTACCACCAAAGATAGGGGCTTTTTTTCTTATTTAAATCATTTGTAAACCTATATTACCCTTATTCCTGCATTTTTTAAACAAGCTTCTTACCTATATGTTTTATTGACAGAACCATTAAGCACTAATGTAGCTGGAGAACAAGTGATACTTTCTAGAAACAAAAAATACCATTTATTTGCCTAGATGCTTCCATACATCCAGCTGATTTAAGTCATGCCAACAAAGGCAGATAGTTGACTGCTTATGATTTCTCTTTCACCTGTTCATCTTGACTTAGAAGCAGAGTCAGTTCATGGGCTAGAAATATCAACAGGAGCCAATAAAGCAAAGGTAGTTTCCCAAGAAACACTTGCTTTAAACACAGAGCTCTGACTTCTCCCTTCGAAGGACTTCAAAACACAAGGACTCTTCTCAGAAAACCAGTCTGCCTGTGAACAATCCCCCACATGTTCAAGGTAACTAGAGTGAACCATCTGCATGTCCTCTAATGACCACAGAAGCACAAGAACAAGCATAGCTGAAGACCAAACTGAGCACAGGGATTCAGTTATTAGCAAGAACGCATGCCACAAACAGAATGTTCACTGAAGAATCATGTGCAGGCCTAAATGCAGAGCTAGAGAACAACAAATCTTACATTTCAAATGGGGATCATGGTGGCACAGGAAAAGGCATGACCACATAATGAAATTTTTCTGTTTTAAATGTATTACATTCTCAGATTTCAGCATGATATATTCACTGAACTGTCAGAAGTATTAATAAAAATGAATTACAACCTTAAGATTGGAAGAACTTTTTCTATAATTTTAGGTTGTATATTTGTAGATATTTGAATATAAGAAAATGGTTGTGATAACCTGAAAGCCTTTTGAGGTCTTGGAATCAGAGTTCATATTGACTCAGGAACACATTATATATGACATTCTTATCTTCTATAAATGTTATACGAATTAACACATTAACCATTTCCCCCAAATAATCTAATGTCCAAAAATATTACATATTACAAATGGATGTTCACATTGTGTATACACACACATACAATGGTCACATAATACTCAAAAGAAAATCACATCAACTAAAACTACAGGAATAAAGTCAATTGTATGCATAAGAACATGGACTACATAGAGTTTAGCTATCAAAGCAGTTTGTTTCAAAGAGATGCTATTAAGCATGTTACTAAGCCGGGCGGTGGTGGCGCACGCCTTTAATCCCAGCACTCGGGAGGCGGATCTCTGTGAGTTCGAGGCCAGCCTGGGCTACCACGTGAGTCCCAGGAAAGGCGCAAAGCTACACAGAGAAACCCTGTCTCGAAAAACCAAAAAAAAAAAAAAAAAAAAAAAAACCCTGTTACTAAAGTTAAAATTAACAATGCTTAGGGTGCAAACAATGATGACACATAATTTTAAGTTCTTATGATTACCTTAAAATTCTAAAAATTGGAAAGCCTTTCCCCCTTTTGTCACTTTGTAGCTTCAAAATGAATCCCATGAAATAAAGCTCCAATGAAGTTAGGCTCAATTAAAACCTGGACATTTACTGTCTGCCTTTATTCCATGTGTACCTACAAATCCTGTACAAACACAAGAGCACATCATAAAACTGAACTGTAGTTCTGGTTATCTTTCTAATCCACAGTTAAGTGTATCTTTGAAGCATCTGTTTATTCAATCTTTTTGTTTCCTGTGCAATCCCAATATGCTCATCTAAATTTCCATCCCTCCTTCTCCTCTCAACAATGGAAACTTGACTTCTCATCCTGTAGAGAACTCAGTTCTAACCCAAAGGACTCTTAAATGTCTAGCCTCAAAGCACAAAGACACCCATATTCAGGGTGACTAAAAAGGTGTCTGCCATGGAGAATATATTTATGTCTGTTTTCCAAGCATGACTTTAACTGTACTAAATGATTCTCCACTTACAATACAAAATTGAACTGCCTTTATACCTAACCCTTGGATGTTATGTGAATGCTGATTATCATTTGAAGATCCTTATGTTTCAGGTTTATGTCTTAAAGGGGTGGTGCTGTTCAAAGGTGATAGGACCTATTGGAAGTCATGGGAAGCATGTTCCAAGGGAATTGGGACCCTAGTCTCTTCCTGTTCACTTCCTGGTTCATAGTGTCATCAATTGCTTCTCCATGTATTTCCTAAATTACTATCAGAACTCACCAGCAGCCCAAAACAAACAAGTCCCAATTCTTGGATTAGGATATCTAGAATCGTAAGATAACATAGACTTTTTCTTAAGTTATTATATTTCAAGTATTTCAACCAAGAAATGCAAAGCTGACTAATGCCCTCCACCCTCCAGTAAGCATACCCCATAAGCTCCACTCCCTAGACATCCCCCCTCAAGAATGTCTGCCTTCCTTAACAAGTGTACCAGCCCTCCTCAGCAGCCATCAGCAGCAAACTCCAAACTGCAGTGTACTATTCTGATCACTACCAGACCATCTACTCTCCTCATCCCTCTCACAAAGATTCAGCAAATCTCCACTTCCTCAAATATAGCCATCCTCAATTCTGACCACTAATCTTCTTGGACCAAGTCAAGAGCCCCTCCTCTGTGCTTCCCTTATTGCTAGGGGCACAAATGAAAACAACACTGATGCAAGCCATATTCTCTGGATGCCCTAGGCAAAGTCTTCAACTTTCTTTATTTGAGTTTCCTTATCTAGTTTGCCCGTAGCTTTGAGTGATTAATAAAGACATCAGTTTCACAGTGCTCACAACACTACCTGAATATTCATAACAAGGGCCAAAAATATGGCTCAGTGAGAAGATGGCTTAGTGCACAGCAAACATGAGGATCTCAGGTTCAGATTCCTAACACTTATATAAAAGGCCCAGATCAGCAATGTGTGTCTATCATCCCAACACTGGGGAGTAGAAACAAGAAAACTGCAGGGGTTTGCTGGACAGCAAGTCTACTCAAATTGATGATCTTCAGGTTCAGTGAGAGACTGTCTCAGAAGGTAGGATCAAGATTGATAGAGGAGGGCATCAAACCATCAGTCTCTGGCCTCTACATGTACTGAGCATGCATGCATGCACAGACAACATGTGTGGCTTGAAGATTCCCTCATTGCTCTTCAAACTCCCCAAAGTTAACCTGGCATATAAAAGAGACCGATGAATATTTTCTTAAGGATAGGATTAAGAGAGGTAAATACATACATAAAAGAGAATCTGCTTTCTACTGCAGTTAAAGGGCCTCTGAAATACAAAACCCTCTATAGCAGTCCAACACACATTATTAATGACCCCAACCACAGCAGAAAAACTGGTTTCAGGAATCACTGCTAACAAACTTAAGGCTTGTTGACTGTTTTCTTCATTCAATTCATTATCACAATTTATCCTAACAAAGTAGCCTGATATAAACCCCTAATGGTCTGTCTATAGAATCTGATGACAGTGAGATTAAAAGTATATTGTAACATGACAAACTATTACATTTTGTGTAAAAAATATTATAGACACAGAAACAAGCATATAGGTTATGTATCATGCTTTTATATGCAACACTTTACCCCCTTAACAAGGGCCTTTTCTTATGTATGTAGGTTCTAGCAACACTTGTTCCAAAACATATACCAGAAGGATGTCATGGTTAATCTTAATTGTCAACTTAACAGCACCTGGAGTCACCTAGAAAACACACCTCTGGGAGTGTCGGGGGGGGGGGGGATATCCTGAAAGATTTAATTGGTAGATGAAGACAACACCATCTCATGAGCTGGTACTCTGGACTGAATAAAGAGAAAGTATGTGGAATATAACCATTCCTGGCTCTTTTGTTTCTTAACTCTGGTTACAATCTAACCAGCCATCTCGCATTCCTGCCTGTATGTACTACCCACTTTAATGGACTGCATATTTCAATGGTAAGCCTAAATAAATGAACTCTTCCTTTGGTTAGGTACTTCTGTCACAAGCAAGGAGAAGAGTGATTAATATAAAGGGAGAGCATCTAATAGATATCCTACAAAATTAGGTGAAACCTTCCTATTACATGCTACCAAAGTGATATCTGCCATGAGCTGAAAAGAAATGATTTAAAGTCTGAGGGAACTGCAGAGCAAGACGACTTCATCTTAAGTTCTTGGTGTATGTGCCACCACTTTTTTTTTGGGGGGGGGAGGGGTTGAGACACGGTTTCTCTGTGTAGCCTTGGCTGTCCTTGAACTTATTCTGTAGCCCAGGCTAGCCTTGAACTCTGAGATCTGCCTGCCTCTTGAGTGCTGGGATTAAAGGCATGAGCCGCCCCTGCCAGGCTGCCACTTCTTGATAAGACAATTCCAATTCTTTTCATTACTAGTGCAAGTGGAATAGTATTATCTCCATTTTAGAGTTAAGACAACTCATGTTCAAAGTTCTCAAGACAGCACAGTAGGAATTCAAACCCCAATCTTTCAATTCAACTTATATTACATTAGTCACTGTTAGTAATACCCTTAGGCTTTAATGTCTAATTACTCTGAAATATCAGTGCTAGGGCCCCACTGATGTTACAACCATTTGCATTTCCTAGCCATCTTGGCTACTCAGTGTCATACAAAATCCAAGAACAAGTTATGAAGAACACCTTAGTGAAGGAGTCTAGGGGATCAAGGCACAAACTACCAAGATCCTTTTTCAGAGATTGTAGAAGGGCACATGGGGGGACCCACGGGAAGCATCATAATCATTTCTATAGCCATGTGTGATGTGGGCTGCAGTTCCCTGGAAAGCATCCCCTGAGAGACATGTACTTGCTAATGGAGAAAAAGCAGGAGTTGGTCCCAAACAGCCAATGGGGCTACAAAGAGGAGCAAGGCTCATAACACCCCCAGCTTCACCAGAAAAGGAAATGAGAAAACCAGATGCTGGGGCTGGAAACAGAGACTCCATCTTACAGAAATCCAGCCATTGGGCAAATTTACAGTACACTGGACAGATTCCTGTGCCATCTCAGAGTTGATGTTTGTAATGGCCTGTGCCTGTGCCAACATGTCTATTTGAGAAGTATGGATAGGCCTGTGGATCTCAGAGCCTATTCCTAAAATGGAAAAACAGCCACGTTGGCAAATAGTTGGATGTGAGCTCATGGCAGCCGCTGCTTTCCAGAGCACAGTAACAGTGAAAACAGCAACAGCCAATGTGTGGGCCTGGCTTAAGAGCTGTCTGATACCCTGCCCTGGATATTCAACACACAAGCCCATAAAGAAAGTCCCCTGGACTGAAGAATTCATTCCTGAGCACCCTTTCACTTATGAGGATCACCATCATGAAGAGTAGCAATCCTAGGAAATTAATAAGAACCAGGCACAAGAGTGAGAGGCAATCAATGGGCTTTGCATATAGAGTGCAAACCCCTGGAGTAAAGTCTGGGCATCCCCATATCTTTTTTTTTTTTTTCCTTTTTTGTACAGGAACAATCCTTGTTCCTATCCCCTTCTACAAACAAATTTTTATGGGCTTTAAAATGTCCTACAGCAAGGCAAGGAGAGTCCTTTGGCAGTGGTAATGGGAAATCCTAAGCTAAAATGATTTACACTTTTACTGTTCCTTGCCCTACTTCAGGATAACAAAGCTCACAGTTCATTTTTTTTTTCCTCTCTCTCTCTCTTTAATCCTTACAATCTATTATAGTATAGGAGCTATGGAGCAATAACTGAGTTTATCTCAAAGAAATGTAACAGAAAAAACAAAAACCCAGGTCTTTGTTTTTACCTCACAGCAGCAACTTACTACTACATGCACATACAATCTATCTTCTCTCAAATGTTTTAATTTGAGAGTGATCTCAAATTAACCCCTTCATAGCACCTGTCAATGTTAAGAGACTTTGTTCAAGAACCAGGCTGTGATGAGATCACTGGAAGAAGTTGTCATAATTGTACAGCCCAAAGGTATAGAAACAAACTACAGAGAAGCTCCTCCAGCAGCACTTAAAGCTCTGAGATGACCAGCCCATGCCAGCTCTAGCCCACTGAATTCTGTTGACACTAATTATGTTTCATGTACTGCACATCTCAGGAGACAGTACTGGGTTCATGCAGACACAGACTACAAGAGGGATGGACACGCACTTCTTGGCCTCAGGCTTAGTATGAGTCACCTGGGCCCCTTTGATCTGGACTGTCCCAGTGTGGAAGCCTAACCATCAGTGGTCAAATAACTACATTTGATCACTGCAGATATTACAGAATTTTAATCATATCTATCAACAGCCACCATAGGCCAAGATCTTCGGGTCTTTATCCTCATGCCAGGCACAGAGTACTGCAGAGCTTGATGTGACATTTACAATGTATAACGTGCTCCCTATAGCCAGCAGCCCTTCTCTACTGCTGCTGAGTTAGAAAGCTGTATCATGACAGTTACAAAATACAAAGACACTGCTGCTTTCCTTCCTCATGATTCCTAGTAACCATAGAGACCCTGCTATGGAAGCCTAACCCTTCCCACCCTCTCTGGGATTCTTTTTTTTTTTTTTTTTTTTTTTGGTGGCAGGGTCTCATGTAATCCAGGCTAACCTCAAACTTGCAATATAGCTTAGGCTAGCCTCAAAGTTCTGATATTTCTATGCTGGGATTACAAATGTGTCACTATGCCTGGCTATTCCCTTATTTTAGGGAGCAGGAAAGTAGGGGTGCATGAGAATAACCTTGACTCCACACTACAGTTTTCTGGGAAAAAATCACAATAAAGTCAAAGATTTACCTCAGCTCTTTGTAGGATTGAGCAAGCTAGCGCCCTACAAGGAAGCCAAGGCCTACATAATCCAGCCCCTATTCCACCAGCACACTGGCATGAAGAAGGAAGCCAGGAAAAGACACATCACAAAAAGAGGACCTAAGGACACCTGCAAAACTAGCATCAAACAGCAGATTGGAGTCCTATTAAGTTCCCACTGTTCTTAAGTGCTACAAGTTGTGCAGTCTTTGTTACAGTAGTGTATGTACAAGGCAGCAGATACACATTACTAGTGTTTTAAGGAGTTTTCTTTTTTTTTTTTTTTTTTTTTTTGGTTTTTCAAGACAGGGTTTCTCTGTGTAGCTTTGCGCCTTTCCTGGAACTCACTTGGTAGCCCAGGCTGGCCTCGAACTCACAGAGATCCGCCTGCCTCTGCCCCCCGAGTGCTGGGATTAAAGGCGTGCGCCACCACCGCCCGGCCTTAAGGAGTTTTCATAAGGCATTCTCAGGCATCTGGCTGAGGATCAGTAAAAGCACTTGCCACACAAACATTAAGGACTAGAGTTCAGATCTCTAGGACCCACACATAAGCCAGGCAGGTGTCTTGGCCATCTGTAAGCTTATCACTCAAGAGGCAGAGACAGGGGATTCACAAGCAAGCTGGATAGCTACACTAGGTTGACAATCTCTTCAATAAATGGAATGGACAACAATCAAGGAACTGTCACACCTACCTATGACCTGCCCCTGAGGCGGGGCTGAGACAGGAACCCTTAAGACCTGATATTCAGATGTGCCGGCTCTCTTGGTTCCTGGTGATCCTGGATGCTGGATGGTAGACCGAGCAGAGTTCTCCAGAGAACCCAGCTGGACTGCACCTCACCTCTCCTGGATCCTGTAACCAACCCCTTTACTAGCTATAAGTTACCCCCCAAAATAAAACTCCTTTTTAACGATGTGAAGTTGCCTTAATAACTCATCCAATATCGCTTTGTTTTGTTTTTCAAGACAGGGTTTCTCTGTGTAGCTTTGGAGCCTGTCTTGGAACTCGATTTGCAGACAAGGCTAGCCTTGAACTCACAAAGATCCGTCTGTCTCTGCCTCCCAAGTGCTGGGATTAAAGGTGTGCGCCACCACCACCTGGCTAGTATTGGCAATTTCATATGGTTCAATGGAGCAAAACACATTCATGTGCTTAAGTGAAACTTAACCACATAGTCAAGGTTGGCACAGTAAATATTTGATTCAAAACTGGTGATTTCATATGAAGAACAAATTCATCTTCCATTCACTCAGGATTTTATACATAAATCCTGATAAGAGACATCAATATCATACAAAGGAAACTACAAGAATGAAATAACCAATACCTCTTCTCCTATGGATACTTTTCACAAAGTTTTAGCTATTTGCTATTATATCATGATAATCAGAAGTCTGGAAAACATCATTTTGACATATTAACTTGGTATCAGCTAAAAAAGGGAAAAAATATTTTTAAGCTACCAATTTGAGAAGCTGTGATGGTAAAAACATACAGAAGTCCACTACTACAATCCCTGAACTGATTACCCACTGATGTAAGTGATCAGACATTCACTTAAGAACCTGTTCCTGTTTTGTTTATGTCAAAAGGGGCAATAGTACTGGGGGTGCAGCTCAGTTGGCAAAGTTATTTGCCTAGCATGCATAAAACCCTAGTGTTCAATCCCCCAGCACCATATCACCTTACATGGTTGATAATCTATAATCTCAGCACTCTGGGGGTAGAGGCAGGAGAATCTAAAGTTCAAAGTCATCCTCAATTATATATTGAGTCTGAGGCCAACCCAGGCTCCATGACACATGTCTCAGTAAAAGAAAGGAAAAGAAATGTAGCAGTGGGGAGAGGGGGAGAATGGAGAGATGACTCAGCAGTTAAGAGCACTTGTTGCTCTTGCAGAAGACCCAGGCTCAGTTCCCAGCATCCACATGATAGTTCACAATGATTTCTAATGCCAGTTCCAGGGGATCTGGCACCCTCTTTGACCTATCTAGGCACTAGGCACACATGTAGTATACATATATATGTTTAGGCAAAACATTCGTGTGTGTGTGTGTGTGTGTGTGTGTGTGTGTCTTTAAATTAAAAAAAA
The DNA here is from genome assembly GCA_902168425.1 of Peromyscus attwateri. Taxonomy (NCBI): domain Eukaryota; kingdom Metazoa; phylum Chordata; class Mammalia; order Rodentia; family Cricetidae; genus Peromyscus; species Peromyscus attwateri. The sequence continues at coordinate 25,298 of CABHPP010107519.1, forward strand.
AATACATACAAAGGGAGCAATAATCCCTGCCCTTGACTTTATTAATGAAGGACATTTTGAATCAAACTATTAGGGCTATGGAAGTCTAAAACAAAACAAATACTATAGTCTATATACAATTTTTCACCATACAGTTTATCATTTATTCACCCTTGTATCCTGTATACAATTGTTCCTGCTGAGCACAGTGGTTCATACCTACAATCCTAGCACAAGCTATGTAGAAGAAGCAAGAAGATCACAAGTTTTAGGTCATTTTCAGCTACATATCTAGTTCAAAGCCAGCCTGAGATACATGAGAACTCATTTCAAAACAAAAGCAAAGAAAAACGAAAAGACTGATCTTCTTAAAAAGTAGTTAAACCTGTGATGTTAAGATTAAAAAAAATGAACATATTCTAAACTGGATCAACATAAAATATTCCATTAGACAGTCTTTCCAGAACACCTTTCCAAGTGTCCACGAAGTCTGTTGATAGTTTCATCTTCTACACCCCAGTCACCTCTCTCAGACCTATTAACAGTCAATGCAGGGGCATGATGGTACATATAAAAACCAGTACTCAAGAGTTTACACACTGACAGAGGAAATGTAAGAGTACACAACATGGAGACACATATTAATGAGAACATGTAACTTTATGTACCACATCATCTGAGCCATACACAGGATACCCTGATTGCAGATAAAAGCCTATGAGGATGTTTCTAGAAGAGATTATAGGAATACCTGTCTATAAACTTTATAAAGCAGATGGTCCTCCTCCACTGTGGGTGGGTACCATACAATATGTCTAGGACTTGAATAGGACACAACAAGGTGGAGGCGGCTGGACCAGTTCTGTGCCCGATTTCTGGACTGCAATACCCACCTTTTCCAGACCTCAGAGTTGGTATTGCCAGGTCTCAGGCCCTCAAAGCCAGCCTGGTATGTACACCATGGGCTCTGTGATTCTCAGGCTCTCACCAGGCTATCCCTTGTGTCTATACATCATGGGGCTTAAGCTTCCATCATTGCTTGAGCCAGTTCTTTCCAATAAATCACTCTAGACATAAATATGCATCTTACTGGCTCTGCTTCCCTGAAGACTCTGACTACCACAGCCCTCAAGTTATTTTATACATATAGATGATCTCATTAAAGGAATTTCACTTTACAAGTAGCCTCAGAGCTTCCCTCTAGTCTCCAGACCTAGTGTCCTCAGCCCCAGTCACAACTCCCAGTACAATGGAAAGTTAAACTGGGGCTGATCACTAGGAATGTGTGTGCAGAGAAGTCTAAGAGTTCAAGTAGCAATACCCATCAAGGAAGATCACATACTTATCAAAAATACTAAATATTTTTACTAAACCAAGTCATCTGGCTGTTTACCACAAAAACACTATTTATATCAATTTGTTCAAAACATATAATTTGTTCATAATACACAATGAATCAAAATTTTGTCTATTAATAATTATGTAAGTCTTTAAATGTCCTTGAACTATTTCTGCCTCTTCATATTTTTAGCGCAAATAGGCCTAGGGTTAGAAGAGTATAAATAGTATTACTGACAACAGCTGGATGACATGAAGACAGGCTTTATACCCATAAGGTACTGATGACCCCAATTGCTTTCTTTTCTCTATATTTAAAAATATAGAAGAAGGGCAGAGGCCAAAATGTGTACCTTTGCTGTGTTTCCAATGGCCAACAACTATACCTTATCTTTCTGAGGGTAATTCTGCTGTCCCTGAACCCCCTCATTACATAGCCCCTACCACCCATGTATTGCCACACACTTCTGACAGTACTCACCCATTCAGCATGATAAATACATGTCTATTTCTGCACTGATACTTCATGTTCTGGAAAAGCTATTGGAACCTAGAGTCAAGTCAAGACCCCATACTACTCACAGACTCATATATCATACTACAGAGTGAATCCATGAGGAATTCTTTACCAAGGTCTCCAGACCAAAAAAAAAAAAAAAAATGCCAAGGAGAAACAATTTAGGAAGTGCCCTATTCATTTATTAAAGAGGGAAATGTTATCAGAGCAGCACTCATTTGTAGGAATGCATCCTAAAGCTACTGTGTCCCCACAGAGGCATCCATGGTCATATCTCATAAGCAGTTACAGACACACATCTCAGTATGGTTTTTCTCTTTCTTGGTCCAAATGCCTACCTCCATAAAACATTAAGTCTGACAGACACACGTTTCCTGTGGAAATCTAATCATCAAGTCCTCAAGAGGCATGACATCAATGAAACACCTCCCCCAATATCCTCTTTTCCTCTCCTACACAGCACCCCACACTTCTGGCTACCCATCACTCCTTTACATAAAGCCTCCTTGATAAGTAAGCCATCCTTCAAATCCAAAAGCAATTGAAAGCATAGGTACTTACAAGACCATCTAAACGGGGATTAGTTTTTCAGAATTCTTGGGCTGAGGAGATGGCTTAGCTGGTAAAGTGCTTGCTGAATAAGCATGAAGACCTAAGTTCAATCCCAAAGACATTAAATTAATTAAAAAAAAAAAAAAGCAGGTGTCATGGTACACATTTGGAATCCCAGAGCCAGAGATGCCAAGACAGGCAGATCCTTGGGGCTGGCTAGCCATCCAGGCTAGCCTAATCTGAGAATTTCAGTACAAGACCCCCATCTCAAAAAACAAAGTAGTCTCTGTTGTAAAGAGAGGCTTCTTTGATAAAGGGTAGCAACTACAGTTATATGTGGTTACAAGAATAAGAAACCACAACTGGATACAATGCAGAGATCATTGGGGAGATTGTGAGGAGCCCAGCTTACAACTATGGTTCAGGGAACATCTTGCAAGAGGGAAGAGAAAGATTGTAAGAGCCAGAATACCAGGAAGTCTGCTGTGAAATAATCTCTCCTAGAAATGGCTACATAAACAGACCAGAACAATGGCAATATCATTGGACATGTTAATGTGGAAGGGGTGAATTTTTTATGGTGTCCAGCCTCTAAACAAAGAACTACAGGCAACTAATGATAGCTGAGAGGAAGAGAATTATAGAGCCCCCTTAGTGTTTCTACCAATGCAGAGTGGTCAGTCTTGAAACCATATACACATAAACAAGAAAAACAGACATAACAAGTTGTGTATATATATCTACACAGGGGAGGGAGGTGGGTGTGTGGGTGTGGGTGGGTGGGTGTATAATAATCAAAGAAAAAGAGGTTATCAACTTGAAGGGGGGCATGGAAAAGATTCAAGGGAGGGTAGCTGGGCAGGGCTAGAGGGAGCAAAGGGAGTGGAGAAAGTGATATAATTGTATTTCAATTAAAATATTTTTTAAAAGTCATACAATTGTTATTATACCATTCCTAGGATTCAGAAATCCTCCAAATAACCAGGCATAAATAAAAGTATACCAAATAATAAAAATAAAGCTTATACTGAGGTTTCAAAATATACCCATGCTTCAAGAACCACCATTCCCAATTTAGATGTCAAGGTACATATGAAAAAAATAGAAGTATTTAAATCATTGGTTCTCAACCTGTGGCTTGAGACCCCTTTAGGGGTCCAAATGGCCCTTTCACAGGGGTCACCTAAGACCATCAGAAAACACAGATATTCGCATTATGATTCATAATAACAGCAAAATTACAGTTATGAAGTAGCAATGAAATAATTTTATGGTTAGGGTTCATCACAACATGAGGAACTGTATTAAAGTGTCACAGCATTAGAAAGGTTGAGAACTACTGATTTAAAGTGTTTTACTTTGAGAAATCCTACACAGAAATGACCGCTTTTAGAAATACAGGAGTTTATGGTTCTAAATGGAACTAGATTGCTCACTCTACATTGATTGCCCCTGGTACTGGAAATTGGAAGACCATGGCTTGGGGGTTACCATTAACCACAGCTTGGAATACAGATTCGTGGCAGGGAGTCCTACCTAAATGCTTTGGTTTTTCTCTGAAGAGAGCCAGCCAGAAGTCAAAACAAAAACAAATCACAACCTGCTAAGGAGAGATTCCAGTGGAAAGCATTGTGAAATAGGAGGGACTGTCACTGCCCATCTGCAATATTTCAGTGGTGCTGGCAAGAGGCTTTTCTTTGATGGGGAGAGGTAAACAGGGCTAGAAGGAGCCACGGAACCACGTATGGGGTGACAAGGTGGCTGACTACTTGGCTGCCTGTTACCAAGGGGAAGGATGGGAGATGAAGCTCAGGTCAAATGTTCAGGGGGTCTGAGCTAAAGACAGAGTACAACAAGGTTTGGTTGACCAGAATTTGTTCTGGTTGATCAATGGAAACAAACTCTACAACCAATCATTTGTGGTACAGAGAATGGGAGGACACCTTGGCCTAGGTAAAACTAGTCATTCTCAAGTTTTATCTAAGACATTTGTTAAAGTATTTCTTAGCAGGAAAACAAAACTGGTAGGGGTTTTATGTATTTATTCATTTAGAAGTAGGGGCTTGTGCCAGGTGGTGGTGGGGCATGCACTTAATCCCAGCACTCGGAAGGTGAGTTCAAAGCCAGCCTGGTCTACAAAGTGAGTTCCAGGACAGCCAGGACTACAAAGAGAAAACCTGTCTCAAAAAGCCAAAAAAATAAAATAAAATAAAAAAATAAAGAAATAGAGGCTTGCTCTGGCACAGGTTTGCTTGAACTCAAGATCCTCCAGCTTCTGGAGTGCTGAGATGAGAAACATAAATTGCCTCAGCTTGGGAAGGTAGAGGACTTCACCACCCCTTGGTGCAGACTCAAGGGACTAAAACATGGACATCACTGGAAACCTTTCTGACTATTACAGATGCTAATAAAATAAACATTGTGTAGAGTGTCTACGGTGATTTTTGTTTTCCTTTTAAGGAACCTTTTAAGGAACCTAAGTATTACATCAGTTGACCACTAGCAGAATCAGAGATGCCAAGCAGTATTTTATTTTTAAATCTAGCCAAGCAAGAACTCAGTACCTAACCATACTCAGAGTGTTACTGAGTAGATGCTTAATAAACATTTAATCCAATAAAAGAACTTGAAACTTTGCTGTTTTAAATAAATTTTACATTACAACAAAGCAGTCTGATTGAATATTCATAGTTCAATCAAAAGATTTCTCTTATTACATAAATTACCCTTCCCCATAAAGCACACTTCAATTCTATTATTTCACAGGAACTAAAAAGGTACAAAGAAAAAAAGACAAATATTTATGTGATTTGCCTATGCATATGACTTTTGCCTGGCTAAGTAGGAAACCACACAAAATTGAGCAGGAAGGAACAACTAAGCTTTTTCACACAGTGAAGCCCAAATGCACTGGGTTTCTCTATTGAGCTGTTCATCTGAAGCTTTAGACATCAATGTCTTGGAAACACACACACACACACACACACACACACACACACACACACACACAAAATTTTTTTGAAAAGTCCACAATGTATGGGTAAATTAAAATCTATGGACATTGAAGCTAAAACAACATAAAAGATTTCAACATCAAATGAGGTCTCTGCACCTACCTGGTTCATAGAAAAGAGAATTATCCCCACTTGAGAGACCAGAGAGTTGGCTCCTAGCTACATTGTTCATTAATGTAGCTATAATTTCCTGCCTATAGAATAGAGTTTGGAGTCTGGAATTTCAGTCATGAGATCTCAGACAGAACATGTGAAACCTGAATAATATCTTCCTCTTAAGAAGGGGAGCTGGAATACTACAACTGTGATCTTATTTTAATTTTATTATCCTGTATTAATGATAGAAGGTAATGGGTTTTACTGTGACATTTTCATACATGTACATTAATATACTCTGATCAAAACCCACCCCACCCCACCCATCATCTTATCCCTTCTGCCTACAACTCAATCTTTAAACTATCTCAACCACTGGGATTAGAGTAAATGTTTAGAAATCTAAGCCTCTTAGTTTTGTATTAGATTCCAGATTTTATTGTGGATTTAGGAATATCTTGAAGCATTACTCAGTGTCACTCAAGATTCCCTGGAAAAATCTAATAATGTCTAAAACCTAAATTCTGTACAAAAATGCAAGCTAAGCATAAATAAATAATCATGTAGAAGCTCAAGTGATGCCTTGCCATTGGCATTATCCAAACATATGTTATTAATAAAAGATGGTTCTTCAAGTAAATCCCATCTCAAACTAGAATCTATGACATTTAATTGTCCCAATTTTGAATCTCAGTGTGAAGTTGGTTACCAAAATAGATCTCTAACCTCAGAGCACATATTTCTAAATTACGAATGTGCTTTACCTCTTTGTCTACCCCTGACCTGAGTAATGATCTCCCTCAAGGCCACTAAATAATTCATTCATACTTGCACATCATTCACACAGCCACAAAAAACAATAATGGTGGTCAGTAAAGGTGCTATCTAGGGAACACTGTTATACTAGAGCAACTTAGAATTCAATGTAAGACTAATAGGTCAATGAAGACAGAACAGTTCTGCCAAAACAACAAAACACACACACATACCAAAAAACCACACTTGGGAGGAGGAGGCAAAAGGGTCAGAATTTCAACATCATCTCAACTACATAACAACTTCAAAGCCAGCTTTGGATACAGGAGGATGCCCCTCCCCCATAAAACCCACCTTATAAAGATTCAAGACAAATGAAACAAAAAAATACCATTGACAATTTCAAACCCATCATACCCCTATAAGAACACAGTATTACTGTAGACTAATCTATTTCAAGGGCTCCTGATTGCAAAACTTCTACCCCACTCTCATTCTGGACAGAAGTTCAAATCTGCAGCTCTTCTTTGTCTAAGGATGAAAGGCTCCTAGGGTGACTGCTTACAGCCTTGCCTTTGCTTGGTGTTTCACATCTGGGAACCCTAATAAATGCTGAATGAACATAGGTAAACGAACCCTACTTTCATGCTACTCTCTTCAAAATAAAGCCTGGGGAGCATGGATATACACACCACGCTATATTGGCCCTACTGTGCACCTCAGCATTGAGGACTAACCAGAGTGTAGAACAGCACTCCTTGAACAATCTCCCTGAGGAAACCTAGACCCCAGCATGCTTCCTCCCTCCCTCCCTGACTCTGAAAGGGCAACAGAAGGCCAGCTGGAGCCTCTATTGTTCAGCGAAAGGAATACAACCAACCACCATAATTATCTTCTGTGCAATTAGAAATAAAGCATCTCACTCCATGCTGCCCCTTGAAAACTTAAAAACTAAAGCCTCTCTTAAACAATGTTCCTGCCCACCTCAGAAAACTAGACCCATACCAAGACAGAGAAAGAAGCACAAATATTTGAGAGGTGGCTTACTGATAGACAGGTAAATCTAGCCAAATTTATCATGAACAGGCAACTAAAATGCACAGCATATGAACACCACACACCCCAAGTTTCAATGTTCACAGACAAGCCAGTATTACCACACAATTATAGCATATATGTGCAAATTATTTAATAAGATAACTATTTAAGACAGATCTGTCTTAAAGGTCCTTCAGCAGATCCAGTACAGAGTCAGGAATAGGGCAAAAATAAAAAGAATCATATTTGTCCCTAAATGTGTGTGCTCTGGTCCAAGGAAGAAGGCACTTAAGTCTAACATGAAAGTCTCTGTTGCTTCCATTTGTTCCAAAAAGCCTGAGGCCAGGAAGACATGGTAAAAACCAAAGTGTATCTTTAGAAGATTCAAATGTACACCTTTTTAAATTCAAATATATGCATTAACTCAGACACAGAATGTTCTACTCCAAGCTCTGTGACCATTCTGCCCTTAGAGTGTATTCTAAGATGAAAATATAGGATTCCTCCAAAGACAGTCAAAGAGATCATATGTATTCTAGGAACCCATCTATGCCAAACTCCTTTTGGGTTTTTAAGTCAGAATTGAAGATTATTCTTTATAATTATATACTTTGTTAATACACATAATGTTTTTCATAGAACTAGACACAGAGGAGAGTCCATTAACTCATATTAAGAACCTCAAAATGGATAAGGGGTAAAGTATCTAGACTCTTAGCATTCTACCAGATCAAAGTCATTTTCGCTAAGATATGCACACCTATTATCAGTGTTGAATTTCACTCCAGCTCCACAGGCTAGGTATTGCCATGGCTAAAGAATACTATTACTAACCCCAAAACCCAAGTCCTTAGATGCAGCTCCATGACATCTTCATTCATAAATGAAATATGCATGAATATTCATCAGCAAATCTGTTATCTTTGTTGTATCTCCCTCATGGCCTGAAAACTAACCTGCCCACACACAAAAAGATCACCTCCAATAAATCCTAATACTGTGATTCAATTCTGGCCACTCAGACATTCTAGATAAATCTTCCTATAACCAACTGCATAGTTTTATAAGATGCAAGACCCCATGTAATAAAGTTTAACCTATGAAACATTTTGAAAATAAGCTTCATATGACTCTCATTACAATGATGCAACTAGCATACTAGCCACCCCAGCACAGCTAGTCTATTAAAATGATTCACTTGTTCCCTTCAAGATCCCGATACTGAAAACCAGCCCCCATATATCATCAGCCCAATTCTTTTGTCATTCTTTACTACAGTCATAAATCAGTTTTGTACCACAAAACCCAAAAATAAAAATACATCAAGCTCTTATGATTCATTTCTCTATATTTAATGCAAAATTGCCAGGCGGGGGATGGGGGGTGGGGAAGAAGCAGAGACAAATCTGATAGCAAAGTATTTATTCCCACCTAAACTGAAGTCACTGTTTAAATCCTGCTATTTTTATTCTTCTTAGAGGAGTTTTCTCTTAGAAGGCTCTCCCACAAACAAGACAATTTGAGGACGAGAGATAAAAATCAGGCAGAAATTGATTACATGTTCTTCTCTGTCAGGAACTTTTCTGTTGCAAAATATTACTGAAACAAAAGAATTCATCATCCATCCAATTTGCCTGCAATGTAGCAAAGAGTATCAAAGCAGACAGTAAGTATTAGCATCATATTCCAAATCAAAGCTACCTTTCCTAAAAACTTAAAAGCAAGAGTATTTCTTTATTCTACTGTACAACATCATTTCAGGACCATTCATTCAGGGAAAAAAAAAAAAAGTAAGTAGCCCCTTTAACCTTCCAAGTAAAGGCATCTTTTTCCTAAAAAGATTAATTCAATTCAGAAACAATAAAATCAGCCATTTTACCTTTGAAACAGGGGCTCTTTTCCCCCAAAAACCAGGCTGTTTCTTTCTAATACTTTATAGTTAAGAGAATTTAACTGTAAGTATAGTTTATGTCCCTTTAATACTCAGATAATAAGTCATATCAAAAATATTGATAATACCACAGCCAAACCAGGTTAAAATCACAGTAAGTGAAGAGCTATGTATAGCTTTGGGTATATTGGGACATATGTTCAGTTTTTACCCACACATCTTCTTGGGATGACCCAGCCACTATATGAATTAACCACAAATCTAACTGCCTGTGCTCCAGTTCCTTCCCATTGTATGATCAGAGAGATTTGACATTGCATTCCCAAAAGGGATTATAGTTAGTATTGGAGTGGCCACGTTCCAGAGCATAAAGCCAGTTAGAAAACTGGCTAAGATAAATGTATAATAAGAAAGGCTCTGATACTGACAAATGTCTTTATTTGGTCCAACAAGCATCAAGCTATCCTGATGCTGTTTTAGGGATACACATTTCTCCCTTCTCACGAGCACCCCATCTGTCTATCATATACATCCCTCACAATTTTTTTTCAAGGCCTGATCATTATTTGTTACTCATAAAGACTTATTTTTGACTGGACTCAGACTTAGAGGCTTTCAGCAAAGGTAGCCTATGTCTCTTGGCAATCAGTTTCTGGAGTTTAGCCTTGGCTTCCTTCATTCTCTTGGCCAAAAGTTTAGCATATTCAACAGTTTCCTGCATTGTTTGTGTTGTGGGACACATGGAGTAACAAGATGCCGAATCTTGGGTGCTCTTGTAGTGGGTGGCCGTTCCAGCTTTGATCTGGAAGTACCACCCCCATTGAGGCTTTGGTAACTGTCATGCCTACAAGGCGGAGCCGAGAGAGGACTCCTGAAGACTCGAGATCCGGATGGGTTGGCTCTCTTGGTTCCTGGACCCTGGACGCTGGAGGTAGACTGAGCAGAGTTCTCCAGAGAACATCGCCGGACTGCGCTACACCTTTCCCAGACCCTGTAACCTATCCCTTCACTTGTAAGTTACCCCACAAAATAAATCTCCCTTTTAACTACGTGGAGTTGCCTTAATATTTTAACCAATATGCTCTGGTCCTGGGCTTCTTATCTTAAGGGCTTTCTGACAACATACTGGCAGAAATCATCTTGTTTAGAGAAACCTAAAAGTTTTGAGATTCTGCTATCTCTTTTGAGACCCCACCACCAAGGTGCAGTAGTATGGGTCAGTCCAGAAACATCCTTCTCTCTCTCTCTCTCTTTTTTTTTAAACAACCACCAAGTTGAGAACACTTATATTGGCATCCACAATGCATCTGCAAACAGACTTGCACTTCCTCTCTCTGGTTCCCCTTGGTCTATAATAAGAATGTTCTTTATTCAACAATAGGTACATTCTACCATGGGTCAAGACACCTTGCTTCATGGGAAAATCTTGTTTGTTTTTCCCACCACTGATTCAGACCACATAACCCTTTCACTCTTCTTCTCATAGAAAATACATAGCTTGTGTTCATCATTTACTTCAATGAGTTTCTGGTAGCCAATGGGTGGGAAGGAAATACAAGATACTCAGCTTTTGACACAGCCAACTATCTAGGAAGTACCATGAAAAAAAGCCCTCACAATCTTTCTTAAAAAGATATATCTAGAATATCTTCTCTCAAGAGCCCTCTTTTGTCTGTACTCTGAACATTTTCTATCAGAGAAACTTTTCTAGAATAAAGATTTTCAGGAGAAAAGTTCAGCAGGCACTTTTACTTCACTTACTCTGGACAATTAAGTATCATATGCTTTAGGTTTAAAAAAGGAAGGAAGGAAAGAAGGAAGGAAGGAAGGAAGGAAGGAAGGAAGGAAGGAAGGAAGGAAGGAAGGAAGGAAGGA
>CABHPP010107519.1:36363-46794 GCA_902168425.1 Peromyscus attwateri
GGAAGGAAGGAAGGAAGGAAGGAAGGAAGGAAGGAAGGAAGGAAGGAGCCAGCCACAGGAGGCTAAAAGTGCTATGAGGGCAGGGACCCTAAAGTCTGAATCATGACTAAATTGTCAGATTCTGAAACAAACCACAGTCTGCTGGCACACAAATTTTATACAGATAGAGACTGTTCATAGTACATCAAAAATACAAGTATCTTGGGACTAGAGAGATGGTTCTTTGGTTAAGAGCACTCTTTTGCAAGGACCTGATTCAGTTCCCAGCACCACATGGTGACCTACAGCCATCCCCAAACTCCAATTCCACAGGATTCAATACCCTCTTCTAGCCTCCACAGGCACCAGGCACACATATGGTGCACAAACATAGATTCAGGCAAAACAGACATATATATAAAATGTGGGGGGAAAAAAGAAACTATAGACTTTGCTTTAAAACACACAGGAAGGGACACTCAGCCCTAGAGTATTCACTCCATCTCTGGACTCACTAAGAGACCTACCAGACAAACAGTGACAAACTCACTTATTGAACAATTGGAATCATAGCCTGTCTCCATTCAAGGATTCTATCAACTCCCCTGCAATGAAGTTTGCTCACCTGCATTTCTACCTCACAGGGAAAAGCCAAGTTAAAGTACCACCTGGTGGGAATGAATGCTCTCACAGAAGGTACCTAGAATGGGCAATGTTGGGAATCCTACCTTCTCTTAGACACAGAACAAGTACTACAAAGATAACCCCTATACCCCCATGAGTCATCTACAAGCACCTGCACAAGCTCCTGTCAGGAATTAGTGATTTGCCACCACCCAAGAGCTGGAACATAACCAAGAGTATGACCTTCCCTCAGCCTCAGTTTCCACACCTATAAAACATCAGTTCAAATAGACAATAGTGTGGTGTGATTTTCTATAAATAATAAGCACATCCTGGCAAGTGAGTTGAGACTCTGATGCCTGGAATGTGCAGCCAGACCCGAGAAGATCTGCAGCAGCTGATGGAACATGAGCCAGCAAAGGAATCTGATTTGGAGTCAATTCAAGGCACCTAAAATTGGTTCCACTGGTTTTATATTCTTGGCAAGGCCTGATCAGGCAAACAACTGCAGTAGTTTCCACCTAGGATATCTCAGATTCCTTACCTCTTTTCATAATTATTGCCGTTTCTAATTCATGATAATTGAGATGGGGACTTAACAGCAAGTAATTAGAGCAATTGCACAATTTGCTACTGCATTACAATGGCATAGGTTCCTAGTAAGAATGGACTCTATGGGAGAAACTGCTGCCCTGGAATAGAGGTCAACAGGTTCTCCCCACAACCAGGGTAAAACAGCTTTTTCACATAACTACTTCTATAGATCACGGCCCAAGCCACTTCCCTGGTAAGAGAGGTATAGCATATAACTGTCTAACCAAATCTCAATCTCAAACTGTCACCCAAACTGGCACCTTCCTCCAGCTCAAGATACTCTAATATTCCCTCCATAATTTCAGGTTCTATGAGACCAAGGACTGCATTCCTAGTCAGTAATCTGAATCAGCTACAGCACTTTGTCACTAAGGACCAGAAAGCAAACTCAGCAACATTCAAAGAATCTTTCCTTTAAACACACACACACACACACACACACACACAAAACCACACCACATACCACACATGCACATAGACTCTGATTAGCAACCATCTTTGTGCTCATATGTACACACTCACATGTGTCATTCCTCATTTTTTGAAACAGGGTCTCTCATGAACCTGGCATGGACCTTCCAACTAGGTTAGACTGGTTAGCCAGTGGGCTCCAAGGATCTGTCTCTGCCTCTCCAGCACTAGGGTTATAAGCACACACCACCATAGCTGGCTTTTGCTTTAAAAAAAAAAAAAAAAAAAGAATGGTTATGGATCAAACTCAGGTCCTTATGCTTGCAATACAAGTGTTTTACTGACTCCCCAGCTACCTCTGTACCTTTTTGCCACACAGATAATACAGACAAGTATATAGACTGCAAACTGACAAGCAGTTAAGCAGAGTCGCACTTCCTGTTCACAATTTATAGTCAATACTACAGGAAGCCCTACCATCCTTCTGTGAAAAGGTGTCAGACTATGAAAGCTAGTGTTTTCCCTACAGACTCAATGATAAGGAAGTCTGACCAGGGAAGCACAGAGCTGCCCCAGACTCCATGTGGCCTAGCTTATCATTCAACTATCAAAACAGTGCACCCAAGCCCTAACAATGCTAACTCTGTCATAATACAGGTTCATCATAGTCTGGCACATCACCTGCTACAGGCAGAGATAGAAATCAGCAGCTAGAACCACCAGCTCTTCACCGGGGATCAGAGTCCTTTCACAGCCAAAGGACTGCAGACTTTTCCAGAGGCTCATCTGCCAGGGTTTCCCACTCTGGGATAGAGCTATCTTTCAGAACTCTCTCTTTGTCCAATGCAGGAGGAGCCAGAAGTTACCTTTAGCTGCTATGAATAAAGCACTAAATTTGTAATTTATCTTTTCAAATGCATTAAATGTCATGACATACTATCATAATTCAATTTAAAGTGCTCCAAAAACTACTGCTGCCATGAGACATCACTATCCTACAGAACAAGAATGTAAATAGATGCCACATGGTGGGGGGAGAGAACCAATTCCCCCCAAGTTGTCCTCTGACTTCCACATATATTCTGTGGCACAGGCACAACCACATCCATATACACACAGAATAAATGCAATTTAAATAAAAAATAGATGTCCATCACCTCTTTGGTTTCTTCAAACTAAGTCAACAAAGGAAAAGGACTCTGGCAGCATGAAAAAGCGGTGCAATAAGAACTCAGTCTGGAAGTCAAACAGACCTGGCTGTGTGTTATGAAGTTCCAGAAGTGTGTTCCAGAAGTTATGTGGAAGCCAAAAGAGACCTGAAGAATAACATCTACCTTGTAATTTTGAAACAAGGGGTCTCATTCACCTGGAGGTAAGTAACCCCATGAATCTGCCTGTCGTTGCCTCCCCAGCATTGGGATTATAAGTGGAAACCACCAGGTATGGCTTTCTATGTGGGATCTAGGGATCAAATTCAGGTCCTTACTATATGCCAAGCACTTGAACGAGTGAGTTAACACCCCAACTCCCAGCTCTGGCTTTGAGATGCATGCAGTCCAATGATCTCAGTGTCCTCCACTTAAGATGAGTAACCCCAATGACCACCCAGGGCTGGTATCAGGATCAGAAATGACATTACCAGTCACTTAGTACCATTTCTAGACCAAAGACTAGTTTTTCATTCTATGCAAGAGAGAAAAGCAATTACCCGTGCCCAAACTCACAAAAAAAGGAATGGCAATGCACACAGTTTTCCAGAATACATCTTGTGCTCCCCAATGAAATGTGAAATGTAAATTCTATTGTGAAAGTGTATAAGATTTGAGCCCTGGGTCAGCTCTGACAGCAAATATTCAGGTGACAAAACAGAGGTTTGTGTACTTCATTTGCTTTTTTATTTCAGAAGAAATGACTTGTCCAGATGTTAAACAAAGGCAAAATGGTTTCAATCTTCCATCTAATCAAATACTACTGTAGTTATCTTTCCAAACTCAAAAACTTAAACTTGCAGATAATCTTTTAGGGTCCAAATGACATCATCTTAATTACTGTTCTAAGCTGTAAATAGACCAATAAAGGAAGCTTATAGAAGAAATAATTTAATTGGGGCTTGCTTACAATTTCACAAGGTTTGTCCATTGTGGTTAATTCAGGAACATGATGACAGGCAGGCAGGCATAGTGCTTGAGTAGTAGCTGAGCGCTTACATCCTGATCCAAAAATGGAGCAGAGAGAGAAACTGAGACTGGACCTAGCCTGGGCTTTTGAAACTTCAAAGTCCATTCCTAGTGACAAACTTCCTCCAACAAGGACACACCTCCTAATCCTTTCTAAACAGCCATCAACTGGGAACCAAGCACTCAAATATATGAGCCTATGGGGGCCATTCTCATTCAAACCACTACAGACTTCTAATGAAAGAAACAGGCTATTGTGCTGTTTTACTTCTCAGGTCATTTTAATTTACACTTACACCAAGAAAGAATAAAAGGCCTTTATACTAACTTCTCTGCAATTATAGAAGGGAGATAAAGATGCTGTATTAGCAAATGTCTGTTCTCTAGGACATATATCCTATCAAATTTAGGTATGCTTCAAAGGTTAACTTACTTGAGATGCTTTGAAAACACAGCTTTAAACAAGGGTTTGTTAAGCTTTCTTTACTAGAATTTAAAAATCATTCAATACAAAGTCATCCACAGATTTAATTGAAGAACACAGCCACACTTCAGCCATGCATAACTCTCAGAAAGCCACTTCTATCAGAGCCACAACCAACAACTCCTTGGCTGTGTTGCTTAAAATCAGATGACATTACATTCCCAACAACACACATTGCGGCTCCCCTTGTCACCCAGGGGGACTCCAGGAGATAAAATACTGCTTAGATACCCAATGTCACAGGTTATTTCTAAACTAATTTTTTGCCCTCAAGGAGGTTGCAATTATTCAATTTACTCATGCTATAGGGCAATGAAAAGTTCTGGGTATAAAGAACTTAAGCATTAATCTGACCACACTTTTCTTTCTGCTTTATCTCAAACTGATAATCAGTAACTCTTCTCCTGACTCACAAATGCCTCAAATTACCAGCCCCTCCCATTACATGTTTTTTTAGAAACTATTTTGTCCTTTATGTTCTGGGCTCTAAAACTAGAACAAATTTTAAAACAATTTTATCAATTAAATTATTAGGTGGCAGTTCATAATTTGAACCTTATGAAAAATTTAAACTTAATTTAGGCTGTGGTAAAAGATCTTATTTACATCACAGATTAACAGATGAAAACTTCCAGTTCCTCTGAGGTATTTTTGATGGGGTCAATTCTATAAACAAATCAATTACTGAAATTATAAACATCTTCAGTCCAATGCAAATTAATGTACTTTCTTCTTAAATTTTTTTTCTCCCCAGTATGAATTTTCATGGTCTTAAGGAAAACTGTCATTAGTGTTTATTTCATCTATTTCTAAATCTATACCTTCTTCCAAGGTATACAGTAAGACTCCCCAAATTGTTCACATGGCAATCTCAATAAACATACAGCATTCATGTCATGATGGAACCTAAACCAGGAGTCAAATCTAAGGCAAAGAATCTCAGATTCATCAATGGAACAAGTATCTCAAAATGAATATTAAGACTAATGCTGCAGCATGTATTACAAGTAGAGTGAGGGGCTAGAGAGATGACTCAGAGGTTAAGAGCACTGACTGCTTCTTCCAGAGGTCCTGAGTTCAATTCCCAGCAACCACATGGTGACTCACTTCTGACATGCCATCTGGTGCCATCTTCTGACATGCAGGAACACATGCAGGCAGAACACTATATACATAATAAACAAGTTAATCTTAAAAAAAAAAAAAAAGAGAGAGTAGTGCACTGGAGGCTGAGGCAGGGAGTCACATCAGCCTAGGCAAAAGAGCAAGCCCTTGTCTCTAAGTAAAGCAAAGCTATGTATCCAATGCATAGTTAGATGTTCAGCAAATATGAATTCCTTTCTTGGAAGAAGCAGTTCACCTCAAAGACAATATTCTTTTTGGCTTTTTCAAATTATTCAGGTTCAGGCATAAAAATTCTAATGGGGTTTCCTTAAAAATTATACTTTTGATGTGATATTATGGGTATGAAAGTTAGAGGATTGTTGTGATATAAATGTAAAATGCCCTCCATAGGCTCCTGTGTTTGAACGTTTGGCTGCATATTAGACAACAAACAGCTGAGAGTGTGTGGTGGGACTATCAGGTACCACCAAAGGAGACAGAGTGGCCCTGCCTCATTTGTAGCAAAACTTGAGAGGGAAAGATGCACAGACAAGGTACTAAGGAGATTCCATCTAAATTTTCTAACAAAATGCTGAAGGCTGAGGATGGGCAAGCTGAGGCACTGACCAGACAGCCATAGACCAGAACAGACCCCCACTATCAGACCGTATAAAAACCACTTTGGTGCTCAAAACTAGAGGTATATGCAGATGAGCCAGCACCAAGTACAAGCAGAACCCCTATTCCAACAAGACACCAGCCTTCAAGGCACTAGGTTGGGGGCATGGGGAGGGATGGCAAAGCTCTGACCCTGGAAGAGAGGCAAGAAATGAGTCCTATGAAAAGAACTATTTATTATACAGGTGGGAACTAACTGCCAAGGGAGAAGGAATCCAGGACATCAAAAGCACCACTTTGCTCTGCACTCAAGGACACAAGATGGGCAAGTCAAGAGCGACTTTCTTTATGACCACTAACAAGCACCAAGTAACAAGCAAGAGCTGTCTTCACGGTAGGTCCACCAAAGCTTAAGAGCATACCTTCTGAGAGCAGGTCAAAACTCAAGGCAGATGAGTTAAGACTCAGGCAACACCAAGCCAGGGTACAAGCAGGGACAGAGACATCTGAAGATCACTGTAACAAAACCAAACCCAGTTCATGTCCTAACCAGACACTCAGTATCTGCTATGAAAACTTGGAAGCCACTACCATTCCTTACTATTTCTTCACTTCCATCTCCCTCCTCTCACAACCATCAGATAATGCAATCAAAGTATGATACAGAGGAGGAAAACAGCTAATAAACAAAGCAATGAACAAAATCTCCATCAGAAGCACTAATAATTCTACAAGTTTCCAAACTTAGGTCAGTAAATTTGATAGAAAAAAAAATGGCCAGCATGCATGAAGAAAATTTCAGGAAAAGGAAGAAAAAGGGAATATATATATATGTTTTTTTAACTTACACCAGGGCCAGGTATGGCACAGGCCTTTAATCCCAGCACAGGTGGATCTCTGTGAGTTTGAGGCCAGTCTAGTCTACAAAGTAAGTTCCAAGACAGCCAAAGCTACATACTGAGACCCTGTTAAAAAAAAAAAAATCAAGAACCTTTACAATAGAAATAAAGATCACCTTCTACTGGCTCATCAGTGCTTATAAACTTCCTGAAGGAGAATGGTCAGGAGGGCAACAATGAACTTGAATAACAATCAGTAACTGCCCAAATGGAAACAGAGGAGAGAAGGTATGGAGAAGAGGAAGAGAGGGCAACATCAATGATTTATTATGGATGCCAAGTCATCTTGGAAAAGTGAAGAAAAAAAACTTGAAAAGAAAATTTTCCAAAATTAAAATATAAAAGATTCTAAAAGCTGATAAATGCAAACAGGATCCATTACTGAACAGTGATTCTTACCAGAAAGAACACTCTTTCATTGTCAGAATAATTCAGATTTTTCCCAGTTATAATCACCCATGAGTTCCTTTTAAGTGCAGGGAGGAATCCCTGCATCCCCACTTTAGCAAATCTGTCATTCAGATCTGTTGATCCAGGGTAAAAAATATCTTCCTTTTGCTCCATTCAAACATCCAGTTCAACTGTTAAAAAAAAAAAAAAAAAAAATACCCCTGTAGTTTAATTACAGGAAAAGGCAAAGAAAGTCAACAAAAACTATCTGGTGCCTACTGTTCCTGGAGAGTATTGTAATCAACAATTTTTTTTTTTTAAATCCAACATGCCAGCCTGACCTCTTAATAAGGAAAACCCCATTAAGTTATCTGTGAGAAAGCCAAGTTTTAAGAACTTTATACCTCAACAAGGTGAACAAGAAAAATTAAAATGAAAAACTAACAGGTTCACAAAAGGCTTGGGCTTGGAGTTGAATTTACCTCAGTTAGAAATCCCTCTCTATTCAAAAAAAAAAAAAAAAAAAAAGAAATCCCTCTCTAATAATTCCCAGTAACAAACTAGTTTTCCAAATTTGGTGGACATACAGATACATTCACAGGCCCAATACATTTTAATGCAGCCATGGTTCTCAGTGGTGAAATTCAACAAACATGTTCAGTCTCAGCTTCTTCCTGTTTTAATTAATTGCTTTAGAACCATCCTCAAATGGGTTATTTCCACAACATTCTCTCTTAGAATGTTATGTAACTCAAGGCTATTCTCTGAGTATTGACTATCACCTGCTACTTAAACTTTCTAAAATGAAGGTCTTCTAATCCCATATCTCCTGAGTAATGCTACTTTCATCCACTTCCTATAGCACCCATTGTCTTGCTTAGATAGGACTTGTTCCAAACTCAACACATTTGGTCCTACCACACAGTTCATCCTTCCAGCATGCTCCTCTTTTGCGCTCTGCACCAACTTGCTTACTGCCACCGAACCTTTTTCATCTTGGACTCTTGGTCTCCTCCCTTCACTCCATGCAGCTACTTGTTTCACCTTCTTTATGCCTCATGTATGTTTAATCAATGCAGCCTCACAACAGTTTAATCATCTGAATACAAAGTATCTCCCTAGCTAGCAGTGCAGGGGACTTTTAACTCCTCACTCAAGCTCTGTACTCAAAGCAGCCAAGTTGATCAGCGCATAGGTACTCACCACTGACCCACCCTAATAAGCTCCATCACCTTAAGGAAGTAATGTGAGTTTTCTTCCAGTGTGTTGAGGGGAAATTTTAAAAAACAAAACAAAAAAAAAAAGAAGAAATTTTTAAAAGTCACTGGCAGTGGCCACCTAGCTCAGTCTGTAGAGCACAAAACTCTTAAAATGCTATTGGCATTTATTTTGTGCATATACTGAAAAATAAAAACCTCCTAAATGAAATAAATATATGCCTTCTATAGTGGTTTGAATGAAAATGGACCCAATAAGTTCATATGTTTGAATACTTGGTCCCTAGATGGTAGAACTGTTTGAGAAGGATCAGGAGGGGTAGACACTTGTTGGAAGAGGTGTGTCACTGGGGGGCAGGCTTGGAGATTTCACAAAACTCATGTCATTCCCAGTGTTCCCTCTCTGCTTCCTAATTGCAGATCAAGATGTGAGCTCTCAGCTGTTCCTGCCACCATGCCTTTGCTCCGTCATTATGGAATCTTACCCTTTGAAATCACAAGCCCAATAAAATGCTTTCTTTTGTAAGTTGCCTCAGACATGGTGTTTTATCACAGCCAATAGAAAAGTAACGAAAATACCTTCAAAGGCTATATTATTTCATTGTAATACTTAATAAGAAAATTTCCCCAACCATAAGGTTTCATGCATACATTGTAAATAGATACTTTATTACATATATTTTAGGTATTTAAATAGTTCAGTAGTAAAAATAGTAACTACCTCCTTAAAAATTATGGTTCTAAATTGTCCATAATTACACACCTGTAATCCCAGAACTTAGGAGGTACAGGCAAGAAGACTAGGAATTCAAGGTCATCTTCAACTACAAAGCAAGTTCCAGTCCTGACTGGGCTACTAGAGACCTGTCTTAAAACAATTAGTAATGCAACTTTTCTGGAATTCAATTATGAAAGAAAACTAAGTCCTGGCAGACATACAGGTTTGCAAAGGCAGATGACCAATGCTGAGCAAAAGCTGAAATACTAGATACGGATGTAGCTTTGACCCCACCTCTCACCACTCACAATGTATCCATCCCCATGTGGGCCGGCCCACAGTACTCAAATGCAGAGCTGCCATTCAACACAACACCACAATTATCACTCCATGGCTGAAAAGACAGGCTCTGATAAATATGGAAAATACCCATCAGTGTCCACACCACAGTTGACAATGGATTTTAGCACGATACACTGGATTCTAAAACCATAACTATACAATACATATACTTACACCAATGACTACATCATTTTTAAACCAGCATTGTCAGCTTTTAGGCAACTTATTAGACACTTATCAGTGGGGTACAGACTCTGACACCACAGTATAATTCATTATTTAGGGGAACTAAACATCTTATGAATACTCAGGAAAATCATTAAGAGTCACAGTACCACCCTATAACTTCCTGAGAACAATCACACATGCAACTCAAGAGGAAAAGCAGCCCTAAACCAGGCACAGAACCCAGGACCTAACCTGTCCATTTGCTATTTCCAGTCTACAGCAGCACATCAGCATAAAAATCTTTGTGGAACACTGTATGGCTTTTACGTTTTCCAGAACTTAAAAACCTAAAGGGGAAACAGACACATCAAATGTATTCAGAGTTTTCTCCAACTTGGAATAAATAGGTTTATTTCAGTCTTAACCATGGCTATGGCAGTTTTTTCACTGAAATGGAATAAACCCAAAACACTGGCTGCCTCCTTGGCTACATACATGACATGTCTATGAAAAGCTGTACCTTCAATTATGTTAAAACTTTAAGAACTTAAATTTTTAAGAAACAAACTTTCTTCCTCAAAACTGCACAGTAATAGAAGTTCTAATGGTATCATCCCATGTAAGTGTAACTCACTAGGCAAGTTTTACTTTTATACCCTGATTTTGTGTGTGTGTGTGTGTGTGTGTGTGTGTGTGTGTGTGTGTG
>CABHPP010107520.1:0-14005 GCA_902168425.1 Peromyscus attwateri
CTTATTCAACAGCAGCCTTTCTAAGAGGCTGCGCTTCTTATCTTGCTTAGCCCACATAATAATTGCCTAAATAATAACGCCGTCCCACTTTTAAAGGAAAAGACACTAAGTTGCAGAAATGTTTTCTAATGTCTCTAGTCACGAAGATAGGAAAGTGAAAAAATGGAATGGCCTCCTAGACAGCCCAATTCTCCAGTTCTTATGCTAAATGCCTCCCTGAAGGACTAGGATACAAACAAGAGAAGAGAAAGCAGTGGACCCGAAGCTGTGTCTCCTTTATCCCCAAGGTGAGACCTCACTCTACCTGTCTTCACATTGTTAAAGGGAATTGTGTCTCCAGTAAGCCTCCCTGCTCAACCTTCCATGGATGTCCCTGAATCTAGCAGTATCCCCCTGAAAGCCAAGGTACACCAAGGTCTAAAGCCTCAGGATGCCTAACTTCTGGGGCTGTCACTTTCCAGCACCTGCCCGTGGTCCCTTTGCGACACCATAGAACCACTTATCCAGCTTTTCTGTAAGTCTCAATTGCTCATCTCCACTACCCCAGGGAATGTTTTGACAGAATCCACCTCACATCTCCCCACTGGACTCGAAACCACCCCTAATATAGATAAGTTATAATAGATATAATATAGGGAGCAACATGAATATGCTAGAATCAGTGATGAAAGAGCTGATGACCTGGAATATAGTAAACTTTTCCAGTTTGCTTTCATCCACCAGACTCCTTGAGTTGTGTGTTGGAGGAATTCGCTCAAGGGAAGACACAAACAACCTTTAAGGTGCTAAGTGAACACCAAAGTTCTTTCTTTCCCAGATTCTCCTGTAATCTTGTGACTGAGATGTCTCTCTACTCCCAGGACATGTTCTGAGTTTAGGCAGATCAGTGAGGCCAAATGATAGGGTTAAAAACAACAACAACAAAGGACAGAGACTGGGGGATGGTTCAGCAGACTTGTCATGCAAAACAACCTGACTTTGATCCATGGAAACTACAGTGGAAGGAGAGAACCCATTTCCAAAAGTGGTCTCTGACCTTCACATACATACCATGGCACAAGCCCACCTGTACTCATACACATGTTATACACAAAGATAAAGAGAGGGGGGAGGGAGGAAGGGGAGGAGGGACAGGAACTCTGTTTCCATCGATCAGTCTTTGCTCTTCTCTGTGTGCCTCACTGGTATCGTAGTGAATCTGTTTTTCTACAATTCTGGGTATCAGTCTTTTTCAGTCCATGTCTCTATTTTCATACCTATCTCTTCAACTTTTATTTCCTCATCTTTTTCCCTTTCTGTATTTTCGTCTCTCCCTCCCTTTCTCCCTTTCTTTTCTATTTTCCTCTCTCCCTTCTTCCCTCTAGTGCTAGTATAATGAATGTATCAAAAGATCTGAAAGATACATGCCTTGGTACAGAATGAGATTCAAGTGGTGGCGGCAAGAACTGCTGTTGTGACTGTTTTGGTTTCTTATGCAGTGGGAGCTGCCCAGACTCCTCACCAAACCAGTTTCAACCGCACAAGTTGGACCTTGCTCCTGGCAACTGGCTCAAGCAGTTTGTGATCTCTTGATGACTCTGTGAGCTGGTGAGTGACCTTTACAAACTCTTTCCTGTTTGTTGCCCATAACCAGGAATTACTGGTTGTAACCGATAACCTAAAAATGCTACTTACAGACTCTCAGTCTTTTTTAACTTTGAGTCCATGAACTCTCAGAGGATTTCTGTATCCTAAGAGAATATAAAACTAGAGACAGACCTGTTTATGGAGACACACAGCTGCCCTCCTTCCCATGCTATCTCTCAATATTTGACCTTGGAAACTTCCTTGGAACACATGCGCAGTTAGAAAAACAAAACTGCTTCAGGCCCCTGAAGGAGAATGTTCTTTGAGAGGAGAGAGGCACAAGGGCACAAGAGAAGGCTAGGCTGAGGAAGAACTGCACAACCACTCTTAGTCCTGTTACAGTAGGGCTCATAAAGCCAGCGTCCTTGCCAGAAAACTCTCAGCATCCCCTACCCTTGAAAACAAAGTAAGCCTGGCATGAAACACCAACTTAGGGTATCCAAAATGACACCAAAATCCATCTGTATTCAGAGACACAGTACCCGTAAGATTGTAACCAACTCAAGGCAACTGACTGGAAGTTTGGCTATTAGAGATGTACTCGGGACTCCAGTATCTCCCTTTCACTCATCTCTGGTGATGTGCAATCCTGGTCCCTATAAACACAGCCACAGTCAGGCCTTGGGGTGGCACTGTCTACTCAGCGGCCTAGAGTTCTCATTTTCTCTGCACTCAGGCCTATGTGGAAATTATGCGTCTCGACTTGCTGATTCTGTTGTTCTTCAGCTCCAAGATCATGCCAGGTATGCCTCTACAGAAGCTGAAAAATGTGTCAAGGCTGGGGATACAGAGGCTGAGAATAGCTGAGGTTAACTAGTCCCAAGCATGAGGGAACAAAACATCAAGACAGCGTCCTGTGGTTGGGTGGTCTAATTTAGCATTCTTCAAAGGTCTCCAGTCTTTACTTCTGTGTGTCTGCTCAGTCTATCTTAGTGAATCTGCCTTTCTACATTTCTGGGTATCTGTCTTTCTCAGTCTGTGTGTCTATGTCTGTACATGTCTAGGAAAGACAGAGATGAAGCTGGTAGAGATATAGGATTAGCCTCAAGTCGTTCTTGGCATCTTTTAGGCCCTCATCTTTGCTCTGAATGTGAAAGACATTTTTTGTGTGGAAGTGATTCTGTTCAGCCTACAGGAAGGTTTCTCACACTAAGAGGCCAGCTTCCTATCCAAAGCAAGCTACCCACAGTGACATGGTTATGGGGTAGTGGCTCATAGGGCAGCCTGCCACAGGTAAAATGCCACAAGTCCTAATCATCAGATCAACTCAATCACAACCTAGGAAATAAACATTGCATCTGTATCACCTGTCACTACTGTATTCTTTTCCCATCTTCTAGAAACAGCACATTGAAAGACCCAACTCATCTCCAGGGAAATGCAGAGAGGCTCTGAGGGCCCCAAAGGCTCATGGGCCACTGCTGTCTGAAATGTTCCAGGTTGACCTCAGGGAATGGCATTGCTGAGTAAAAATGTTATCTACTGGGACTCATGTGCTGGTGAGAAACTTGCTGTCAGGGTAAGATGTAGGAATGTGCATCTTCATTGTCTTCTGAATTAAACATAAAGGTTGCCACCAAGTCTCAAGGACCACTATGAAGGTATGCAATCAGTTTTCATTTCTCAACACTTCTTGAGTTGTTTCTAGTTTTATTTCCTACTAAAGTGTAGAAGGCAGATAGAAATATACACCAGGTATGCACAGCATGAGTTTCATTATATGCAGGCTCTGATGTGGTTGAACAGTTCAAGTAAGAAGTCTGATAGATTGTATCCTTTCTGTCATTTTCAATGTTCTATCTCCACTTCCTGCGGTTCCTGCACTCCCTGCCCAGCTGTGATGTAGGATGGGGTCACTGGGTAATGAATACTAAAGGTGGTGTAAACTATTTAGAATATTTCAGTATCTTTGCCACAAAGGGACTATGTTATGCTAACCAGAGGCATTAATACTCACATACCAGCCAATGAGGACAAGGACATATGTCCATCTCTGACTTCTAAATTCTTTTACACACTTCCCCAAAACTCCTGTAGGGGTCACTAGTCACAAATTACACCTTAGAAGCAGTCTAGGTGCGAAGTTCATCACATAATCCAAAGGTTAACCAGAAGCAGTACTGAGTTCTGTGATCGGCTTCACTTTCTTGCTCACTGGAGCCTGAAATAAAAAGAGAACATCTCCTCTATTGTGACTACTCATTTATCTGGAATGTTATTTGTTTGGTCGAAAAGTCATTGTGGAGCTCATTTCATCCCCAGCTAACTTAAATACACTCACAGAATTGATCCACACCGTCTCAAGCCTCCACAGCTTAAGTCTCTACCAATCTCAACCCCTAAGCTAACAGCTTCCTTTTAACACTACAAACAGGAAGAATCTATTGCATCCTGAGGCCTTCCCCAGCACACTGGCGACTTAGCAGGTGCACTGGTCAGGAGAAAAGGCCTTCTCTAATTAACAAGTCTTCAGTGTTCTGGCAAGCTACTTTGTGTCCTGTAACTTTTTTTCTAGTCCATGTCCATAAATAAAGTCTGTAGATTTATACTACAGGTATAAAGTTCGTTAACACTTTTGAGAATATCAGGGTTGTGCCCTGGGCATCAGGGTTTCTCCTTCATGGCCAACCACCAGTACAAAGCAGGTGGAATGAGAATGGAGAGGAGTTTAAGAGGCTTCTGTTGTGGTCCTAGCTCTGGCTTTGTAGGCTGCCTGCACATTGGACTCTGATGAACCTCATCACATCTGTCATCTGGGAGAGATGTTGAGTTAGTTAAGCTCGGAGGGCCTTTGTGGCTCTAACAATACTATATTTGATCCTTCTCTGCCTGTCTATCAAAAGGAAATAGAATGAACATCAATGAATTTTATTAATTCAATTATTGGAAAAAATACAAGCTTCATAGACCTTCGTGATATCAAATTGCTCTCAAAATCTTAGTTCCAAATAATCACTTGGAACATTTCATCACGTATCTTCCTAGTACCAGATAACTACCTGGGAGTATTCCATCATGTGCCTTCTTAGTACCAGATAATCTCCTAGAAGTACTTCTTCATAAAGCACAAGATAATCTAAACATCCTTGAACTATCCTTCTAGCATGGAAAGCATTTCAAAAAAGGCACACAAACTGGAACTGGTGGCTTCTGGGAAGTCCGGTTGACTATGATCTACCTGATGTCAATGTTGTGGTGATTGTCTTGCCACTTAGGGCAATAATGGGTAACATTATAGGAATCTGGAGGATACAGAGAAAGGAGATGAGCTGGGATGGAGAAAATGGGATCAGTGTCAGCAACGGAGCGTCCTAGGCCAAGATGCTGCTCTGAAGAAAGGACAGGATGGTGGAGGCAGCAGATCTCTCAATTCTCTTCCATCTCTACACCAGGGTCCCACTGAACCCTCGATGATGATGATAAATTTCTTCCACTAGGTATTTTGGTTCATTTCTGTAATCTCAGCACTCAAGAGGATGAGGTAATGCTGAGGGCCATGACAGTATGCAGCAGGTGACAACTAGTGTTTTGACAAGTCAACCCACCAGACATATAACTCCCTGATGGGGAGCCTACCTGGCCAAGCCATGGGGTCACTCTGTGGAAACCAGTTGTTTTCTGTCTGTAACTTTCTCAGGTGCCACCATTCTACCTCCCTAAAAGAACATCTGTGGAGTGCTTTCCACAGCCCTGTGGTAGTGTGTTTAACATCTTTGGGCATACTGATAGTTGTGGATGGTCAGGTTATGATTTCTGTTTAAGCTGTGTAATTTTGATGTATAGAAATAATGCTGGGATATTTTACATTACTTAGACTAATACATAATTCTCAATCACAAAGATAGCCTTTTACACAGACAGCTAATTTTGGACTTCAGAACAAATTCAAAACAGACGAAACTGCCCCTGCAGAAAATACACAAAGACTAATTCCCAGGCATTGTTTATTGCTAAATCAAGGCCACGCTGTTTACATTGGGATATAGCTCCTTGCAGTAGCTCTCTTTCTGCACATACCCTGACTGCTCAAGGTTCAGCCAATTGTTTACCCCTCACCAACTTAGAGCTACATGTGTGGGTCAGTGTGACATTACTAGCCTAAGAGAAACTACATGACTTATCTCATGTTGTGAGAATGGGTGGGGCCCTGAAAATGTAATTTTAATTGTCCTGAGTTTGGCTGTGAGGCAGCAGTGGTGGTGTGGAGAGAGATGGCTGTGTAGAGCTATGTGAGAGCTGCTGCAGAATGTGAGTGAAGTGTGTGTGTGTGTGTGTGTGTGTGTGTGTGCATGTGTGTGTGCTGAGTGAGAGATGACGAAGGAGGAGGAGGAGGAGGAGGAGGAGGAGGAGGAGAAGAAGAAGCAGCAGCAGCATGAGAGAAATGTGAGGGAGTGGATGGGTGAAACAGTGAGTGAGTAAAGAGTGAGTGAATAATGTAGAAGTGTGTGTGTGTGTGTGTGTGTGTGTGTGTGTGTGTGTGTGTGTGTGTGTAAGTATGAGAGAAAGAGCTGTGTGAAAGAGCTGCTGCTGCTGCTGTGTAGAGGAGCTGTGCCTAGGAACTGTGTAAAGTGCTGTGTGGTGAGAGAGCTATGTAAATGGGATGTTTAGCTGTAACTGTGTGGAGACAAGGAAGATGAAGCTGTATAGAAAAGAGATGTAGAAGAGAAATGTATGTAAAAGAAAGATGTGTAGTCATGTGCGTGTATGTATGTAAAGATATGTAACTGTATGCAGCAGTGTGGAGATATGTAGCTGTGTGGAGACAGAGTCAGAGACCATTCCTAAGATGAAGTAAAAGAGAAAGTTATCATCAGAGAGAGTGTGTTTACCTATATTACCAGTCAGATAGATAGAAACTTATTTCTAAATACCCTCAGATAGAAAAAGTCTAGCCTCTAGCTAGAAAAGAATTTTTTCCTAATCCTTTGCTACTCTGAGGTCTTCTATTCACAACCCTGGAGCAATTCTGGGAAGCTGGGCTCCCCTCGTCCGTGATAAGGTCAAATTATGTACGTAATTTAAGGTCAGCCTGGGCTGCAAAACAATGAGAGTAGAGCCGAGATGCAGAGGGAGACCTTATCTCCACACTCATCCCCCTCAAAAACAGGAAAGAAAATATTCTACATACGTCCTTTCCAATGTAACAGTCACAAATCATATATGGATATTGATCATATATGATGCTCTCCCTGGTGAGTGAATTCCACAAAGGCCTGATTTTATTAGTGTCCCCATGGATCAATTATTCAAAACATCCTTAAAGCAGAAAATTCTGTGCTTGTTTTGAAAAGCTGTGTCTTGCTGTTATCAAATTTACTAAGACCACTGTGTCTATAGGCAGAATATTCAGGTCTTTCCATTCCTTCTTGCAGATACTGGAATGCTCACAGAGTCAGCCTTTGTAGGTGATAGTATAAATTGCTTCAAAACTGGAGGAAAATGTTTCCATAATGATCGCCCCTTCTTTGAACAAATTGGCAACTGCTGCAATAAACCAGGCAAGTGCTGCAGGAAACCCATAACACAGTGAATGGCAGATGCCAAAAATCACATAAAGGGCCGGGCAGTGGTGGCGCAGGCCTTTAATCCCAGCACTTGGGAGGCAGAGGCAGGCGGATCTTCGTGAGTTCGAGGCCAGCCTGGTCTACAGAACAAGATCCAGGAAAGGCGCAAAGCTACACAGAGAAACCCTGTCTTGAAAAAAAAGAAAAAAAAAAGAAAATCCATAAAAGATTTGTAACCACCCCTTTAATAAAGGAAGTCATGTTTTGGAGAATGTCATCAACAGAAAATGAGTCTCCTGTGAATTTTGAGTAAGATGCAGTATGTTATTTGATGGCATTTAAAATGAGGGACAGGACAGGGCACAAATTCTGCCTGGTCAAGACGGATGGCCAGGGATGGAGCAAAGCTTCTTCTACTTAATTTTATAAAGAATTCAAATTTAGAGTCATTCCTTTCTTTCCAAAAAAGAAATTTCAGGTGACTGGAAAAGGAAGCCGGGTTATGGGGATCTTTTCAGCCTGTGACTAATTTCTTTCTCAATCATCACCCTGTCTTCATTAGGGTCTCTATTGCTGGGATAAAACACTGTGGCCTTGAGTGGCTTGTTAGGGAAAGGGTTATTTCACATACACTTCCACATCACAGTCCATCATGGAAGGAATTTGGGGCAAAGCTCAAGCAGGGCAGGAATCTAGAGGCAGAGACTGATGCAGAGGCCATGGAGGGGCGTCACTTCCTGTCTGGCTCCTTATGGCTTGCTCAGCCTGCTTCCTTATAGCACCCAGGACCACCAGCCCAAGGATGGCACTGCCCACAGTGAGCCGGGCCCTCCCACATTCATTGTCAATCAAGAAATGATGGAGGGCTGGAGTGATGGCTCAGAGGTTGAGAGCACTGACTGCTCTTCCAGAGGACCTGGGTTCAATTCCCAGCACCCACATGGCAGCTCACAACTATCTGTAACTCCAATATTTGACACCCTTACACAGACATACATGCAGGCAAAATGCCAATGCATATAAAATAAAAAGAAATACATTTAAAAAAGAAATTATGGAAAGTGCCATAGGCTGCTGTGGAAGAAATACACCAATATTTTTACCCAACACTGGACCCACCATGCTACAATACTGATTTACTAATGCAACACTGTCAAGCCTGTTAATAAGGGTGACCTCCTACTCTCTTAATTGCAGCTGAGGTCTATTACATATAAGGAAACTCATGCCTTGTGCTGTAAACAGAGTTGAACCCCGTGGCTAGAAAAGTCATAGTCCCAGTGGGCCCATATTTTGCTAAGTAGTTATATCGTCAAACTGCCTGCTAAATATTTATGCTTACACCCATAAATTGTGATGCCCCCATCTTGGTCAGAGAAGCTTACTGTTGCAAAAGGTAGTAGCTAATGCAGAGACTCATAACTGTTCAGATTGTCGAGCATAAGAAAGTATAAGTGCTCAGCCATATATAGGACATTTACATTAAAGCCCCATCCCAAGGCTCAGGAATATCATGGAAGAAGGGGTGGAAAGAAAGCCCAGGAGGATGAGGAGTACAGTGAAATGCTGTCCCCTGGATGTGATATGACAGTTGTACACATGAAGTCACAGCATCTGTGGTTACCTGTACAGACCCACACAAAATCAAGCAAGTTAAAAATACCAGCAAAGATCCAGATGGTGGTGGCTCATGCCTTTAATCCCAGCACTCAGGAGGCAGAAGCAGGTGGATCTCTGTGAGTTTGAGGCCAGCCTGGTCTACAGAGGGAGTTCTAGAACAGCCATGGCTACACAGAGAAACCCTGTCTTGAAAAATGGAAAAAAAAGAAAAGAAAAATTCCAGCAAGAAGTAGGAACAGACTTCTAAGACCTCAGCCCAAGCTAAGGAACCCTTGACAGGTGATGGCTGCTATGAGGGGACAGAGTTATTGGCCACTGATAGATTGCTCACCTCCCCCACCAGTGGATGTACCCACTTAACTCTGTGGGTAATAATAATAATTTAATAATAATAATAATAATAATAATAAATGAGGACATGAAATTTGGAGAGCGGTGTGATGGAAGGTTTGAGAGGGAGTTGGAGGGGAGGAGTAAGAGTGGATATGTTCAAGATACAATTTTACATGTCTGGATTTTTCAGAGAATAAAAAAGTTGGTTGCTAGTAGCAGGAGGAGGGGAAGAATATGAAGTTGCTGGTTACACAGTATGTAGATTCCGTTGGGCACAGGGAAAGGTTTCAAGTTCTGCTCACAGCTACGTGACCATACTGAGTAAAGATGTATGTTTTTCAAAGCTAAAAATGGGGCTGGAGAGACTGCTCAGAGATTAAGAGCATTTGTTGCTCTTCCAGAGGACCAGGGTTCAATTCCCAGCACCCATGTGGCAGCTCATAACAGCTGTAACTCCAGGTCTGGGGGATCTTATGCCTCTGGCCACTCACAAGCACATACCCATACACAGACACACACACACACACACACACACACACACACACACACACACACACACCTATGCATAATTAAAAATAGTTTAAAAAATAAATCTTAAGAAGCCAAAAAGATGGGAGGTCAAATGTCATAGTCACTACATCCACCTCACAAAATAAGACGCTGTGTTGTCACACAGCCCCCATAACCATGATTTCCAAATACTCTCATATTGCATTTAGGCTGCAGATGTCAGTAGCCACAGTTCCCACCATAAGATCTGACTTCAGACAAAGACCACTGAGGTGTTCAGAGATACTGATAGGATAGTGTCCCTCCATTTATTTAATTCTTAGTCATGTAAAAGGACCAACTGGGGACACTTTAGGGCAGAGTGAGGTAGAATGATGTGAGGAGCGAGAGAAACACTCACTATCACATTCCAGTAACTAAGCTTTGGTACTCTGTCCACCATGTAAAACCAAGTCAGATGACATTTTCATTTGCAACAGTGAGCATATAGCGCCCACCCTCCATGTGTCATCCAAACAACTAAGTGCAGAAATGCAGTCTCTGCCTCACCAAGATGTAATATTGAAAGAAGAATTGTGGGAACTAGGCCAATGCTGTTCTTCACAACCCACTCTAACTTTGTAATTATTATTTTCCTTTCATTGCAGCGTGCACATGAGACCCACTCCCACACACATCCCCCAGTCTACTTTCTCTGGTAAGAGGACTCTTCACCTCTTAATTGGTCACACTGTGTGTCTCACCTTGAGGAGTGAGTCTAATATTGCTAGGCATCTGGAAGCAAAAGGGAGGTAGGAATGTTCTCAGAAGACTCAAAGCCCTGCCTGGCACCTGCCACAGAGTGGCCATAAGCATCTCCATAGGTATGGAGAGTTCACATTTTCAGATGGGTGGATTATGTTGCTTCTGCTGGCAGAAACTTAAGGGATCAATGTCCCCTAAATCTTTTAAAGGTTCAGAAACTTTCAGAAGGTATTTGTAAACTTCATCAAGATCTGTGTAAGGTACCTGCATTCCCCCCACCCATCAGCACACATTGGAACCACATTGGTTCCTAGTTAGTACCCTCATGGTACTAGTAGACACAGAGTCAAGGCTTTACGCTGTAATCCATCTGATCACAGGAAGAGCTCCGGAGACTGAGTTTCAGAACCTCATCCTTTTATCTCCAGTCATATGTCAATATGAAATCAACCAAGTTGGGTTAAATACTTGATTATAAAACCTCAACCTGTAAGCCCAGAGGTAAACAGGAAACGGTGTTTCTGCTTAGGGAAAACTGGTGCATTAATTTGAACCCAAAAGCACAGACCACAAAACAAAATCAGAAGTGGACAAATGGGGGTATATCAAAGTAAAAATTATTTTGTACAGAAAAAAAAAAAGAAGAAGAAGAAAGAAAAGAAAAGCTCAAGGATCTTTGTGGAAGAGGGGACAGAAAGAATGTAGAAGCCAGAGAAAGGGGAGGAGTCTAAGGATATGCTGTGTTCCAGTTCATGGCACTAATGAACTCACAGTGATATTGTTGCCTGAACAAGATCCTCCTGGTAAAAACGTGAGTATGGACGGAGGGGCTCTCGGGCCCCAACCCTAACTGAGAAGTCGTTGGTAATTGACTGACGGCTGCTGAGAGAGGAAAGTCATTTTTGTTTGGTGGTATGCCACCAGCAGTTTGTTCGTATTCCCCTAGGTAGCCCAACACCCGTGTTCACACGTGCAGCATGAATTGCATTCAGTGAGTTACTTTTTAAAAAATGTTTTAAAGACATAAATTTGGGGCTGACATGGGAAGGGAGGATCCAGGGGAAGTTAAGAGGGAATGGGAATGGATATAATGAAAATACACTGTATACACTATGAACTTCTCAAGCAATAAATTTAAAATGTTACTTTAAAATCAGGGAATAAATGGAACCTTCGGAAACTAACAGAATGAACTCTGGTTGCGGTTCTGAGAGCGTGCACAGCTGCCCTCTGCTGGTCACGCTGGGAGTTCACGTTCTGAGCCGACACCATTGTGGGAATACATGTCCATTTGCAAAAATGAAGCTGCTAGGACCCCTACTGGAAGAAAACCATACAGCACCACACAGCGCAGGCCTGAATCAACACAAGAGAAAGCTGCTTTGAGTGTTGAGCCTCCTCAGACAGGTTCTTCGAGTCCCTGCAGCAGGAGGGTCCCTATTGTGGGGATCCTTACCAGAATTACCCAAACGCCCCAAACTGGGAAACATAACCGGTCTGGAAGGGGGCACTGACTTGGGTATCCAGGATAAAAGCGAAAATCTAACCACAAAGACATGTTGCCCACAGGATTGGAGGCTCCTTGAGGGGCAGGAGGGTTGCTTATCAGAACTTCACTCGGGGTTGCAATATCGTGATCAGCTACAGAGCTGTGCAATCCTGATCCCTACAAATACAGCCACAATTGGGCTTTGGGACACTGTCCAATGGGCATCTCAAGAGTCTCTCTTCATTTCTGCATTCTAGACATGGTGAAAATGATGAAGATCCATCACCATCTGATTCTGCTGCTCAGCCTCCTCTTCTCCCAGATCACCCAGGTAAGCCTCCTCAGAAATTGAGGCATATATCACACCCAGGAATGCAAGGGCCCAAGAGAATGAGGAAAGACAGTCGCAGGTAGGAGGGAACACCTGGAGAGCACACCCTAGCTAGATGGCCTAAAGTGACAACCTTCAACATCTACGAGCTGTCTCCTGAGAAACACAGGGATGAGATTGTCCTGGATATGGAGGTAGGCTTACTCACAGGCAGACACTGGCATCTTCCATTCCCCATATTCTTCTGTGTATAAAAGACATGCCTTGTGTGGAAAGTATTCTTAGTGTGCAAGAAGGTCTTCTCACAGAAAGGCCACACTCACACCCAGTAAGAGAGTCTACTCCAGCCCCCACGTTCACTGGGGTTATGGACTGGTGCTCTCTGGATATACTGCAACAGGCCTAGTACCACAGCCCCTCCCACCAACCCAAGTGAGTTAGGACCAGAGACTCACTCGGTGTCCACATGGACAATACAAGGAACTTTTCACACCTCAACCTTACTCTGTTGGTTAAGATCTCAGCTGGCATGATAAGCCACATGCTTGGAATGCTGGGTTTCCTCACACTACCTCTCTGAGTCATACGTGGGGCTGCCTGTCAGTAGGCACTGACCCAGGGTTCTGAAGATGAGAGTTAAATCAAATCGTATTCAGAAATGCATTCTCACAGAATTACAGAAGTGTCCAGAAAAATGGCAGGAGGTTTGAGAGTCAGGGCTTCACTCTGGGCTGTAGCTCCTCCCTTAAGGGTATCTATGAGCATGGGAAATCCTATCCCCATTAAAATAAGGCCACACTCAGGCCTTGGGTTGTCACATCCCTTGAGCATCATGGTAGTCTCTCCTCTCTGCTCTGGGCCTCGTGGGGACCATGAGGATCCACTACTTTCTCTTGCTGGTGTTTTTCTTCCTTGGCCCCTGGAGCATGGCAGGTAAGTCTCTGCACCAATTGGAATACCCAGAAAAGCCTGGGGATATAGAATTGAAAGGGAACAGAAGAGAGCTGGTCCTACGCCTAAGAAGTCAACAGGAGCACATACCCTGGTTAGGAAGCCTGAGTCATCAACCTTCAAGTCTACAAGCAGCCCCCTGGGACACAAAGACACACTTGACGGAGATGCACAGGTGTTCACAGGCAGCTCCTGTCACCTTCTAGGAACCATTTTATTCCTGGGCTCAGACATGTCTTGTGTGGAAGGAATTCTGCCTGCCTTGAGGAAGGCTCTTCACACCGAGAAGCCAGATTTCTATCCAGAGAGAGCCCACCAGCAATCCAGCCAGGCCAAGTCAGCTGGGTCCTGGAACTCACCAAGAGTGACCCCACCGAGACAGGGTTTCTCTGTGTAACAGCCCTGCCTATCCTGGAACTTGCTCTGTAGACCAGACTGGCCTCAAATTCACAGAGATCCTCCTGCCTCTGTCTCTTCAGTGCTGGAATTAAAGGCGTATGCCACCATTGCCTAGTGGTGTGGGGGGGGGGGGTGTCTCAAGACCACAAGGAATCTCACAAACCAGCTCCCTTCTCATAAGATTTCCCCAGTCATCATGAGGGGTAGGTGATACCAGCATTTCTGGGCTAATGCCATTTGGACCCTGTGGGAGGAATCTAAGCCCACGTCAGAGCGAGCTTTTTGATGATACAGCTGCTTCTGAGTTATCCCTGCTCCTGTTAGAAACCCCAATGAGAACTCATTGGTCCACCAAGTTGGACCTGGGTGCAACCATTACTTTTGTCTGTCATGTTACATCTCCCCAGGAAATCTCTCTCAACAGTCTCCCCTGAGTCAGTTGCAGGGACAAAGTGTCAATAGTCAGATGAAGGCCCTCCCCTCCTGCCATAACATGCT
>CABHPP010107521.1:10135-20568 GCA_902168425.1 Peromyscus attwateri
GAGAGAGAGAGAGAGAGAGAGAGAGAGAGAGAGAGAGAGAGAGAGAGGCGCACATAGTAATTTTTTATATTTTTTTTAGTGTTAGCCATTCCACATTCATCAACCAAGGAGACAATTAGTGCAAACGCAGTGAATGGTACTTTGGGGTGGGTCACCCAAGTGTGTCTCAGGAATGCTGGAGTCATAAAATGCTGTCATGCCTGTTGCTACCATAGGGCGGCAGCACTGAGGCTTGAGGGGTGGGAGAGGATATAGCGCGGAAGGGCAGAATGCCTGCCGAGTCCCAGAGGATGAAATAGGTGCAGGGTAGATGGTGCAGGTGAGCCGGATGGAACATGGTAAGGAAAGGAGAGTGGGAGGAGGGGCAGCAGGGCACAGGCTTCCGGGGAAGTCCTTTTACTGTGTGTAACCCGCTTGTCCTCCAATCTCCACAGGCAAGATGTCCTTCGAGGGAGCCAGGCTCAGCATGAGGAGCCGCAGGAACGGGACCCTGGGCAGCACCCGGACCCTGTACTCCAGTGTGTCCCGGAGCACCGATGTGTCCTACAGCGACAGTGTAAGTCCACACTGAGGCCGCTTGATGCAGTTAGGGTTATTTAGTGACTGACTGGCCGTCTTTAAAAAGATAATTTCTGGTGTCCTAATTAGTATTTGTTTTACGAGTTTTTTTTTTTTTTGTAGAGTGTAGAAGCATATTCATCGCTGTATTGTATTTCAAACATTTCTCTTTTAAGATGACAATCATTTTAATAAGCCATTAGGAAAAATTTTAAACACTGTGTTTCTTAAATCATTTTTTTTTGGTAAAATTTGAGGATTTTATACAAGTATACTAGATTTATGTCATCTCTGTTCCCTTTTCCCCCTCCAACTCCTCCTGTGTCCCCCCACAACCCCTTATTGAATTCCTGACCTCTTCTTCTATATTGATGTGTGTGTGTGTGTGTGTGTGTGTGTATGACACCTATTGAGTCTAATTAGTGTTGACACTTTATTTGCATGGATTGTCCCCTCCCCCCCCAGCAGCCGTTGACTGCCTGTAGCTCTTCATCTAGGAGTGAGGCTTTATGAAATCTTCCTCCATCTGTGGTGACATGTGGATTAGTGTGGACTTTTCAGGTCTTGCTCAGACAGTCGCATTGTTGAGTTCATGGGAGCAACATCTCTGTCCTGTTCAGAAGTCATCATCATGCAGACGACATCCTGGACTTCTGGTTCCTACCACCTTGCCCCTCCCCATTTTCTGATGTCCCCCAAGTGTTAGGCGTAGGGTTGTATTGTAGATGCCCCATCTGGGGCTGGGCAGCCTGGAGTCATTTATTCTCTCCATTTTTATTGTGGTTTTAGTGTTGATTTCACTGCCCATGATTGACGCTTTCCCTCTCACTCTGTGGGTTCAGGACTGAGTTATGACATTCATGTCCTTGACTCAATGTGGTTACTTTTGTCTCCTGGTTGCTTCCTCTGGCCCATCTCTCCTCATCCTGAGCCAGTACCGACACTGCCAACAGGTCGTGGCTTCTTACTGGAACCGGCTAGCGGGACACCAGGAGGCTATCTCTGCTGAGTTTTACTCATGTTGCACATGGTCCCCTCCGGCCAGCTCTTCACACCGCAAGGCTTGACACACACTTCCGTTTGTCAGAACACTGTAGTCTGATGTCTGGCTCCCACTGACTACAGCATGAAGTGTTGGGATAGAAGTCGGCTTTATAAAGGAGAAGGAACAGGGGTGGGGGAGAGTCAGGGTGCCTGTCATGCCATTGTTTTTCATCTGACCGGTTGGCCGTGTGGAACACTGAGCTGTCAGCAAACTCACAAAGGGGAGCAGCAGAGCCTGTGCCTTCTTCCAGCTGAGACCTACCTTTCACGGCTGGAATGAAGGGAAGAGGTGCTCAGGACCCTCGGGTGCCACTCCTAATCCTACACACCCCCAGGACTAAGCACACCCCCTTAGAGTTCATCCCCATGTCTCACTTTAGTGCTGCCCCTTAACAGTGGACAAAGGCAATAGGGAACTCTCCAGAATTTCCAGATCTTTCTCTCCTCCTCCTTCGTCTCCTTTGACCCCAAGTGATGAAGCACTTACTGGAAGGCTCTCTCCAGAGAGCCAATGGCCTCAGGCACTGGTGCCCCTGGAAGTGGGATGAAGGCTGAGGCTTCTGGCAGCACAGAGTTTCCAGTGCTTTTTATGCAGAGAAGCATAGGAACTGTGTTTATCCTAAGTTTTGTTGAAGAATGCACATAGAAGAAATGTAGCTCCCAAGCTTCCAGAGGCCATCACCATGACTACCTGGGAGCCACCTCCAGCCTGAGAAGCAGAATGCTTCAAAGTGCCCATGTGACATCCCCCCCCCCAGGGGTGTCTTTTCTCCTGGCACAGGTCACAGGCACTCTCCTGAACTGCGTGTTACCTAGTCCTTGTGTAAGGTGTTGCTGGCTTTGACCCTGTTTGAAACAAGTGCAGTTGTACTCTACAAGTGAGTTCTTTATTTTTCACTTAACACTACTGTTTGGGGGATAGGTCCACATTGATGCACATAGCAGCTGTAACTTTTTTTTGCTCTGCTATGTGGAACTCCACTATGAGCTTCTGTTTACCCAATCTCAAAGAGACCCATACTTGGGTTTCTGGCTTTGGATGTTGGAAACAACACTACCCAGTGTTCTTGGATGTGTACACTGGATCTATCTGGAAAAAAAAATATTCTTTGTGTTTAGGACTGGTAGTTGAAGGTGGAATGTCTCCTTCAATAGGTCTGGGTTTAAACAAGGAGATTTATGGGGCCACTCATGTTCAAAGCATGAGAAAGGAGGCAAGGATCCCCAGTGGCTGATACCAGAGAACTTGTCAGTGTAGGAGTTGGGGGTACATGGTGAACTCCATCCAGGAGAGGAATTCCACTTTTGTAGTACATATCTAGTGCTGGCTGTGCTGTAGGGTAAAGAAGTTAGGGCTGGCTTCAGAGCTAGCCTGTCTTGTGAGGCCACCAATGGAGGGAGTGGTCTGAGGACTTCAGCTGCCAGCCCCTGATGACTTGCAATTGACTGGGATTTCTGGGGAAGGGAAGCCCCTAACAGCCCTGCTTCATCAGGGCTAGACATGTCTGAGGATGGAGCTCCATGAATTGAGAGAGTGCAGGTGGCTCATGGGAAACCGTTCTCCCCACGGGTCCTCAGAGAAATGTCTTCATGTGCAATTGTCCTGAGTAGTACTAATTTATTCTCTCACCCATTGGGAGTGTGAGATCCTTCACCTTCCTCCTCATCTGCAATGCCTGTCAACTGTCATTTTGTTTTAAGTTTTGTTGACCTGGTAGATGTAAAGTGGCCTCTCCACATGGGTGAGCTTTTCATGTGTTTATGGCTTTCCTGTGGGCTCCTTTTTTTCCCCCATATCTGCTCTGTCTTGCTGCTTTCCCATTGGACCATCTGCTGTGTTTTTGTTGATTGACAGTCCTTTTGTATCTTGGTCACTATTTATGATACATAGCTATTGTCAATTCTCTCATTGTGAGGAATGTGTTTTCAAATGTCTTGCTCTGCCAACGTAAGAGACATCTTTGGCTTACAAAGGCTTGGGCTGGTTCTTAGGACTAGATCTCAGCTATGCCTAACCACTTTGCCCACAGTAGAATAAACACAAATGCAGGACAGTTTGGAAAACATCTCCTTTTTAAAAACTAGGCAGAAGAGGAATGAAAATATGCATCGATAGTTTTTTCTGATTCCAAACTATCATCCAACACTTCTGTTACCTGGTAACTGTGAAGAGAGAAAAACATTGTGTGTTTGTGTGTGTGTGTGTGTGTGTGTGTGTGTGTGTGTGTGTGAGTGTGTGATGCCATTTATACACAAGACAACTTTTGGAAACATTTTCATTTAGTTAAACAGTTTAAATGTATGTGTCCTTAAAAATAAACCCAGAGTACACTAAAAGAAACAAAAAGATGCCATGACGACCTTTGAAGGCAGGCTAGGACATAGACAGTGTTCATTAATACCAGCAGGCCTGAGAACAAATGAGTAATGTATTACTCCATATTTTTTTTCTTCACAGGATTTGGTGGATTTTATTCAGGCAAACTTTAAAAAACGAGAATGTGTCTTCTTTACCAGAGACTCCAAGGCCATGTAAGCTACAGCTTTCTTCTACATTTGCTTCTGTGTTTCAGAGTCCACTGTTGCTGTTAGTACAGTGAGCAGACACCTAGGAGTTCATTACTGGAGGTGGATGCATCTCAAATGTGATTAAGATGGATTTGACATGCCTGTGGAATTTTCTGCTTTTGTCCTTCCCTGTCACTCCCTCCAGTACTCTCACGAGCCTGGGAGTCCACCCCATTTGTTGCTCAACACTTTGCAGGCAATTCTACCGACATGCTCCTATACTATCTGAATGTCCCTTCTTCATAGCTGTGGTCCTTGGGGAGTCTCTTCTAAATGGGTGCTCCTCTGCTCTAAGTCCCCTGTGCTTGGTGGATCAGCTGGCTCCAAAAGAGGCCCCACAAGCCCAACACACAGAGGGTGTTTCATAATGTTAATGAGCAGGTGAGAAAATGAATGGGTTCCATCCTGTATGATACAAAACAAGGGACTCAAATGAAGTGGCAAGAAATCCTGATACCCCCATTTTGTTGTTACTTGTAAACTAGAGGACACAGGCTGAAGATAACTGCTGTGACCCTGGGGTTGGCACACATGTGCTAAGCCCAGGCTGACCTTCACTTTCATGCCTAGTGGATGTCTGTCTAAGTGGTCTCTGGAGGAGGATGCTGGACCTTCTCCTCTGCTGGGCATTTTTGAGACATTATGTAGCCTAGCAGCTCCCTACTAACACTCTTAAAGTGGGATCCCACGGATCTGGTTTGTTCTCTTCGGCTCTTGCTTCCTTATTCATGTTGAGTCCTGTGTAGAAACAGGAAGTACTCTATCTGCAATCATAGCTCTTTGCAACAAAACTTTCTTGGTATCAATGCTGTCAACATGGCAGTGCCACGTGACTACTGATCTTCTGAAATGTGGCTAGTGTCACCAAGGAACTCATTTACCAGCTTTAATTATTCTTCATTAAACTACAAAATCAAATAGCCACACATGGTTCATGGCCACAATAAAGATGAGTATAACTCTGTGGGATTCAGAACTTTGGTTCTGAGGTTGCGAATTAGGATGCCAGTGTTCCCCCAATCCTTTCAGCTCTCCTCTCTACTATCCCTACCCCTCCTCCACATGTCTATACCCCCAGTTCTTTTCTGGCAAGCCATTTTCCCTGTTTCTAAACAATTCATGCATATTAGTTCTTGGAGGGCTCCAGCCAAAAGGAGCCAGACAACTTTTTTGGTCAATAGGTCATTTAAGATGTAACCCTATCTTTGGCAGGGAAAAGGGCTCAGGAGTCTATCTTCAGCTGTGACAAGGACAAGTGGGGCATATGCTACCCTACTGTGAGCTTGGGAGGCTGGGGACTTGTGCCAAAGGAGAGTGGGGTGGTAGGCAGCAGTGACAGAGCAGAGAGAGGGACATGGGAAGTAGCCTTGTCCCAGGAAGTCCCCCAGGACTTGGTAAGAGAAAGGCTTGCAGATGTGCCTCAGTCCCCGCAGACTCCTTTTTCCTTGGCTAAGCTGGGTGAAGCTCCCTGGGGGCTGTGCAAACAGAGGCAAGATCCTGCCAGAGGGATGCGACAGGATCTGGTCTGTAGCTCCATCTTTATAATTAGAAAAAAATTTAATATTTTCACAAATACTTTAAATCAGGACAGTTTTCACACTCTGCAGTCATTAGGGGTTTCTGTTAGAGAATTCAACGAGTCGAACTGAAAAGAGGGGACTTGCTTTGAGGAGACAGGAATGTCACCTAACAGCAGGCAGTGGCTGGGTCCCTTGAGCAGTTAGAAGCTGTGACTAGGTTTGTGGGGACTCAGAAAGTCCTTCTTATCTCCACTCCTTCCTGCACCTGCTTCCTCCTTCTTTCTTAGCACCCACAGGACTTCTGTATGGTCTGGGGGGAGATGAGGACAGATCTTCTGGTCCTAATTCTGATTTAGTTCCCAAATTTCCAAGAAAGGGACACCAATGTCAAAACTGCCCCTGGGCCTGTTGACTGTGGGCAGATGCTCAGGATTTGGGTGCATAAACAAGGTCACCCTGATGCAACTGTACAGATGGTGTTAGGGAACAATGGCAGTCTCTTCAGGACCTAGGCCAAGTGTGCACTCCCCAGCAGGGGCCTGTAAGAGGAGGCAACAGCCATAGTTTCCTGGATGACAGCAGGTACTGGTGAGGATTCCTGATGAGATAGATGCCTTTGCTCCTCATGATAGTGTCTCCCTTGGATGGCTTTGGTGGCTAGTCTGGCCTCAGTACTTCACGTGAGGCACTAATAACAGAGAAGCGCTGGGCCCTGGGATGCAGCTGAGGTCACTGCTTCCTGGCAGTAGAAACAGGCAGTTTGGTTTGGCCACAGGTCATCTACTTCTGGAGTGGTCATGACACTTGCCTACTGAGCGGTGAACTTCTGTTGACTGTTTAGGAGTCACAGAAACATATCTCACCCTCATCACCTCATAAATGAAAATATGACCGACCTACTGCCAGACAGCATTCTTAGGGCTTGCCCTGCATTTTGCTATATGCCAGACAAACTCAACGGTGATGAAGACCTTGAAACACAGAGCTTCCTCTGGTCTATGACAGTTGTGTGTATGCATCTTTGTATCTCGGAAGGAAAACCAAAATATCTACTTTACATGAATCATTGAGAATGGTTGCAGACATAAATTATTTACAGGAAGACCCATCAATGTCGTTCCTATTTGCTCATCCATTCACACAGTGTTTGCTAGATGCCATTATATTTTTGGATAGAGAATATAAAGTATAGAATTCATCCAGAAATAAGACTTTCTCACTTGACTTATCTGTATCTGGCTTAGCCTGTTGTGGAAATCTTTCCTCCAGGATCACCTTGTACAGTTGACTGAGTGTGTAGGGCACAAGGATGCTAGAAGCGTCCCCATACCCTGGAATAGGTCCACATCTTGGGTCATACACTTTATTGTGAGAGCGGAGACACTGATAACAGTGAGAGACATTGATCCTCTTAGCCTTGGGCAAAGGATATAAAATAGGTCATCCATGATGCTGGATGACATTGTCTGGCTCCATTGTTTCTTTGCTCTGTCCTGGACTGTTGTACTGGTCAAACATGGACTGTGTTTGCAGCTATTTTTACCACACCTTCCCTTCTTTTTGGTTGTCAGTCCTTCATTGTTCCTTGACTTGCATGCATGCACCACCCTGAGCTGCAGGGCTCCTTGGCAGAGCACGTGCTGTGCACCAGGCCCACTTGATGCTTTGCACCATTTCTAGCCCTCACAGTGTGCCAGGCAGGAGAGGGACTGTGCCAAGAGTCCCTCCAAAAGGAGGCATTTGGTTGGATCCTCCATGCTCTTTGCCAGGTTCGTACTTAGCCACTCCAGGGGACACAGCAGTTTGAGGGCAGGAAATTATATCGGTCTCAGCTTGGGATGTTGCAGATGTTATTTTATATAAGCAGTGCTCTCAGACACTTGTTGAATGATTACGGAGTATTGTAGAAGGAGAGGATAGTCTTTACTACTTACTGTGTGTCTTTTTCTCCTCTTTCAGTTTCCTGTCATCCATATGTGTCACATAGTGGACAGTTAATATTGAATTCTGTTGCAATTTCAATGGGAAGAGCTAATGCTCACTATGGCAGTTTTCCTTGTCTAGGCCAAACTATTATTAGCCCAAAGTCATCTAAACACTTACCATCTGGTAGAGAAAGGTGGTTTCTAAGCTCTGGAGAACTTTGGGCCTGTGCCAGGGGACAATGTTTCCCCCATGAGTGCAGCTCATGGAAAGAAGTTACCTTTCCTCAGAAGAGCATGACTTGCTGGGCATCTGGTGAGGTTGGCACTAAAGCACTAATGCCTGCATGTTCCTGGGCTCCTGTGAGTTAGCTCAGACCATGTGAGATGCAGAGCAAATGGTTCCCAGATTCCTGAGTTCCACCTCTTACCAGCTTTGTGGCTTCTCACACACCTAATGTGCTCCATGAGGGCAGGCCTCTGCTCTCTGCCTCTCTGCTCCCAGCACAGGGCAAGCTCATTGGCAAACAGATAATTAGCAATGGGAACAAAACACCAAACTAGTTTCTAGACAATCAACCGAGATGAGGGAACTAGTCTGGGAATAAGAGACGGTGATAGAATTTCTTTTTGTGTTGATTTAAGTTTATAGTGCATAGTTTATCCTAAGATGTGACAAGCCATTTAAGTAGATGGAAATCTGTTGCTTCCACCAAACATGGCTGACTCAGGGAGAGCATATGCAAGTGTGGCTATGCCCAGAGCCAGCACATTGAAGGCACCCAGATCAACCAAAATGAGAAATGGAACTACAAGAAACACACCAAGGAGTTTCCGACAGACGCCTTTGGTGACATTCAGTTTGAGACACTGGGGAAGAAAGGCAAGGTAAGCACCCGTGTTCTGCTTTAATATATGTGCTAAGAGCTTGGGCTGCCTTAGTTGCCTTGAGTTGTCCAGGAGCGTGGAGGTGGGGGGATGGGTAATTACCAACAATCGTTGCAGGAGAAGACAAGTTGTGAAAGTCAACACACAGTGACTAGATTGTGCTCGGTCAGAAAACTCAGTAGTTAAGGATGATGTCATGACTGGAGCTGTAGTCTAGTCATGCCATGGGTCCCTGTGACATCTGCTGAGCCTAGCTGTTAGAGGATGGGAGAATACTTTGGTGAGTAGTCCCTTTAGTTTGGGACAATGTTCCTGAGGGTATTCTGTAGCTCCAACTAAGGTGACATTTCTTTATATCCATGAGTTTTACAAGGATCTTTCCATTAGAAACTCGTCTTCCCCAAGTGTTCCCATGCTTTGTTTCAATGATAGCTCAGTCCAGTGTC
The DNA here is from genome assembly GCA_902168425.1 of Peromyscus attwateri. Lineage (NCBI taxonomy): Eukaryota > Metazoa > Chordata > Mammalia > Rodentia > Cricetidae > Peromyscus > Peromyscus attwateri. Next base: position 19,082 of record CABHPP010107521.1, read on the forward strand.
TGGATGACTGGACCTTGATCCCATGCGTCCACAAGCTCTGTCCTAGTGGTCCCTGAGCACACCCAGCTCCGCCCACTGTCTGGGGCTCTGCTTCATGCTGGGTCAGTGACTTTCCCCACAGCTGCCCATCTCCTTGGCTCACCCAGGTGTGCCAAGATGGCAGTTTGAGGACCCCTTCATCATCTCTTGCCTACCCCGATTCCAATACCTCAAAGGCCAGGTGGAGTTTCAGGGTCTCCATCTGGCTTGTGGAAGAGGCCCTGGTAGCAGCCTTGCCTAGGACACCCTGTCCCATGCCCCAGGAGCAGGCAGCCACCCAACACCCCAGGGCAGAGCACACGAACCTGGCACTTTTATCTTGCCCCCACAGTATATCCGCTTATCCTGCGACACGGACTCCGAAACCCTGTACGAACTGCTGACCCAGCACTGGCACCTCAAAACACCCAACCTGGTCATTTCAGTGACTGGTGGTGCCAAAAACTTCGCTTTGAAGCCACGCATGCGCAAGATCTTCAGCCGGCTGATTTACATCGCACAGTCTAAAGGTACGTGGCACTGAGAGAATGTCCAGGGATCATTATTCCTAGTCTGCACTGCATCTTGGGTGCAAAGGACAAAGTTTCTACATGTCGCTTTCCTGCAGAATCCAGGTGCTCCTAGAACTACGTGCGTCTCTGTGGGTACGTGCACATGAGTGCACGTACCTGCAGAGTCCAGAAGAGGGCGTTGGAGCTGGAGATACAGGCAGTTGTGAGCTGCCCTTTGGGTACTGGGTATTGAACCCTGGTCCTCTACAAGAGCAATATGTACTCATAATGGCTGAGCCATCTCTCCAGCCTGGGCAAATACAGTTGTTTTATTATAAATAAAATTCTCAGGTGGGTGGAAAGATAAGATGCTCTGGTTGGCAGATTTACAGAGTAACTCTCAATTGGGGTTAAAGAGGTTACCTTGATTACAAAAAGAATATCTCCCAGTAGTTTTATTTCATTATTTACACATATAAAATTTTAGTCAGAATATTCTAGTAAATCAAAAAGAGCATTTTAATAAGATTTCTCTTTAATCTTGGAGACCACTGATGTACTTTTGGAAGCAGAGGCTGTAGGATAGGTTGTAAGACTGTGTAGTTGTATGAGCCAGATAATGGTAGCTTTGACTTCATATATTCAACTTAGTATGTTCTCTCTTCTTACATTTTTTAATTTAAAAAACTTTCAAGCATTACAGAAATGTTTCAAGAGTAATATGAAGAACATATGTGTGTGCATCTAGGTTTACTGATGGCTGGTATTTCCTACATTTGTCTTCTAATGTTTTATGAATATTCATGCACTAGGGTTTGGGGCAAAATGATTTCAGAGTAGACTGCAGACATCATGGCTCTTAGTGCCCAAATTCACTGCATGCATCTCCGAAGATGAGGGGACCGCCCTCAGGATGGAGAGTGTCCTCCAAGTGGGGACCGCCCTCAGGATGGAGAG
>CABHPP010107523.1:0-13189 GCA_902168425.1 Peromyscus attwateri
AAGCAAGTCTAGATACCTTACCAAATGCTGTGGTGTTCTCTCAATACCAGGGCCTTCAAGCTGATGCCAAGAGGCAGTTTATTCTCAAAATACTGCAATGCAGCTCTGACAACAGAGACTCCAAGGTTGACTCTGGTTGAAGGCCACAGTCCCCAGGACGATTGCCCTCACTTCCAAATAAATGCCAGTAGCAAGTACAGAGCTTCCCAGGCCACTGACACAAGTTACAAATTCTCTGCTTCCCTTAACACCTTGGGTTCAAGATTTCGCTAGAATTTTTCAACTGAACACAGGAAAGCACTTTATGCTGTGCTTATGGTTCTATTATGAAGGATCCAAACCAGGACCAGCAAAATGAAGAAGCACGCAGTGTAGGTCTGAGAGTATCCCAAACAGGGCACTTCTGTGTTCAGTGCCGTGAAATCAAGATGCTCCATCCTGCGGGTGTGTCCCTGTGTGCAAGGAGGGGACACAACCGAGCTCAAGAGGCCATGGTTTGTGTTAGTGTTTCATTAGGTGCAATTGGAATGGATTCATCACTAGCCCGTGACTGAACTTAATCCTCGGTCCAGCTTGCCTCTTCTGCAGAGGCTGGATACATTCCAAGCCTCAAGCCTCCAGGCACAAGGCTGGCCCTTCTGATAGATGACTAGCTCATCCCCTGAGTCATCTCATTAACATAAACTCAGGTGTGAGCCAAGGGACTCTGCAAGAGCAAGGAAGGCACCCTTATCTCTCGGAGGATTCCAGAGCGAGAGGTCATCTCCCAGAAATCAGGGGCAGAGGTCAGAAAAATAAATTTACAACAATTCCATAGTGATACGTCTGTGGACCTGAGAGTCAGCCTAGGCTTCATGTGACTCTGAGTAACTCCTTTAACTGTTCTCAGTCTCTGAACAGTAGTGGTAACAGTTACACAAAGATCGCTCTCACTGGATAGACATGCAAGCAGGCTACTACATAGCAAGACTATTTTTCTAGTCACTGTACTATGAAAAATGTAAAAGGAAACAGGCCCAAATTAACGGTAATAACGTATTTTACCAAACTATTATCATTTCAACACTCAGCTGAGTCTCTTACATTGCAACCCACAAAGGGTCTTTGAAATCCAATATGCATGACTTAGATCAGCTTCCACTAGCTCTGTTGACTACCCTGTCGACCAGCCCACTCTCAACATTCCACAGTCAGGTAGGGCACAGCCACCAGGAGAGGACAGCTCAGGCAGAGGTGTTGTCCCTATTAAATGAGTCCCTGCTGAGTGCCAAAGTCATTACTATCTGCCCAGGTTAACAGAAAGGAGCATGTGTATATGTGTACACGTGTTCACATGAGTTAATGACCAATAACAAAACTCAATACTTAATGACCAGTTGCAAAAATTAGAAGTTCTATAAGCTACATGGTACCAGAGAGTCAGCTGTCTCCCCCAAGGCATGAAATAGCCACTCTTTTCTCTGGAAAACAACACTCCAATCCATTATCTGTAGTGTGTTCTGTTCCCGGGCCCTCATACCTCCTCAGCACATATTTTAACCCTTGCAAAATCAAGTAGCCAGGGATAACAGCTTTTGATGGGCAAAGGCCCCTGGAAGACATCCTGTGGCCAGATGGGGAAGGTTCAAGAGCTCCAAATGGCTGAAGAGAAGGAATGAAGAAAAGATGTCGGAAGGACCCGGGGCTGATTGAGTCACAAAACGATGCTCATGGTCCTCTTGGGCTACATTCAGAGCCACCAGCCATTTACATCCAGCCGAGCACTCTACTCCACTGTGTGGAAAGGCTGTACACTGAGAATAAAAAAGATGGTCACTCCTAGGAGATGGATGCCAAGGTCATTATTTGGACAGCCTTGGAGCATCTGATTTTCAGGCTTAGAGTGGTTTTCAGAAATTTAGCTAAAAGTGTGAGCTGCATGAGGACCTCAGCTTGCAGTCCTCGGCAACCATGTAAAAGCCAGGTACAATGGTACACAACTCAGGGGTTGGGGGACTAAGAGCTTAAAGGGGGTTCACTAGCCAAGCAATCTAGACCAAGTGTGAGTCTCAGGTTCAGTGAGAGAACAAGTCTCAAAAATTAAGGCAGAAATTAGGTGAGATGGCCCAGTAGGTAATGAGCATGCTGCATACACCTGAGTGCCTGAGTTTGGTTCCCGGGCCCTGCTGTGAAGGCAGAGAACAGACTCCTGAAAATTATCCTCCGACCATCCCGTGTATAATGCACACACAAGCGCGCGCGCGCGCACACACACACACACACACACACACACAGTCTCCATCAATCTGGAAGCTCAATGCCTGTTGATTGATGGAAGTACTTCACATTCACAGCCCCTATTTGTGGGAGGCTGCTAGGCCCCATCATCCCTGCACCCATCTAATTCCATTGACTCTCACCACAGAGGGCTGGGCTTCTAGCTATCCTCCAGGTAAAAATGAAGAGATCCACCTAGCAAGGGCAGGTAAGTGGACTTTTACATGCAAAATCAATTACAATAAGTTCAACCCGACTTGTACTTTGTCAAGGAAGACAAGCTAATTATCTGTTAGAGAATTGGCTCCTATTTAAAGGGTATTTTACCTATGCAAAAAAAGAACTGATGGGAATTTTTCTCCATTCTGATTATATCCATATTCTTGTGTTTCTGCATTTGCTTAAGGACTTCGGGGACTTTTGTGGTGTACCCAAAAATGGGGCATGGGGGAAATAAATGTTTATACTTAGCATCTCACAGAGCCTAGTTCTTTCTGTTTTCACTGACATCTTAATGTGTTTTATCAAGGTCAGTCTCAGAGGGTCAAGGTATTTGCTGCCAAGCTTGATAACCTGAGATCCTGGGACCCACATAGTGGGAAGGAAGAACAGACTCTCATAGTCTCAGGAACTCTCAGGAACTCCACAGTTGTGCTGTGACATGTACACACACACACACACACACACACACACACACACACACAAAGTGTAATAATGTATTTTATCAACAGTATAAAACTATGAGTGATTCAGATAGTGTTTGTGGCCCTGGCTGATCTTTTATTTCCATAGACTATCTGGCTGCTTAGGGCATCCAAACTGCCTCATTGCGCCCCACCCAAAGGACAAACTCAGGATCACAGCCCATGCATCAGAGGATATGTGCCATACACACACAACAGTGACCCAAAGGGCAGTGGGTCAAAGATGGGGACTTCCCTTAAAGCTGAGGACTTGGACTGGAGGCTGGATCTTGCATTATGAGGGGGAAAGCAGGAACTAAAAAGTGAAATCGAGTTAGAACAACAGAAAAGACAACTCCCAGCAGGCTGAAGGCTGGCATGCATTCCTCTAAAGGGGTCTAGAGTAACATGGAGAAGCTTCTGAAGCAACGGATTCCCTCCAGAACTTCCTCCATCTAAAAACCTGGCTCCAAGTGTCACGTCCATCAAGAGGCAAACTGGTGAAGCAGAGCGTGGCCACAAGACAGATGCCGACACTGGAGAAGACAGTCTATGATGACCATGCAGGAAGTAAGGCAGCCTGCAACAGAGTGAGAATCAACTGGGGTTTCTATATGAGAATCTGCAAAACATGTACATATATGGGTAAGGAATGAAGAGAATATGTAAAAATGAAACCAGGGTGGTCAGGGCAGGGTTAGTATATCTTTTTTTTTTTTTTTCCATTCTAAAATGTTCTTAATGTTCTAACAGTAAGTGTGTATCGAGGGCTTTTAGCACTGAATTTTCTGCAGTGTTCTTAAAGAGAAATTGCATGTACTTCTCCGGCGTAGCATCAATTCAGAGAAACAAAAGGACCTGTGTGGTCATCTGGCCATCTCACCAAAATACCGAGTCTTCCTCAAACACTGAAACAAGATGCCGTAAGCAGCAAAGTCTTTCCAGGTTGCTTTAGTAGTGATGTCAGGTCGTTTTCTGGGACGATGCTACTTAATATTCCTCATTTAAAAAAAGAGGGCATGGCTTATTACTATAGATATTTTATACTATAATTATGGTGAAATTTTAATCAATATCAGCTTTCCAGGCAGACATTGTTTACAGCACTTAAATAAACAACTACCTAAGTTGTCCTCCCGACCTCCATCCCATGAAAACAGCATCATTACCATCTCCATTTTCACAGACATGGTAACTGAGGAACAGAAAAGTTCACTTGTCCAAGTGTGAAATGCCATGATCAGAATTCCAAGCCAGCAATCTGCTTCAGAATCTTGACTCCTAACCACCAACCTCCACTACTTCCCCTGAAGAAAATAAATACATTTATAACAGGGAGGTTGAATGTGTTTGTGAGGCAAGGCAGAATCACGGTTCACTCAATAGCCCATGAATGAGGGCCAGGTATCAGGTATGGTGACGCATGATTGTAGCCTCATCAGTTGCGAGATAGACACACCAGGATTAGGGGTTCAAGGTCATCCTCAGCAACACATAGCCTGGGCTATGTGAAACCTTGTTAGAGAAAGACAGAAGTCCAAGAGTGGGGAAGTGGGGGTGGGGTGGGGAGGGTGGGGGGTTGAGGGAGGAAGGAGGAGGGGGAAAGGGGGGAGGGAGGGAGAAGGAGAAAGGACAGAGGAAAATAGAACTATGAAACAAAAAAGTAAAGAAATCACAGAGTAACCCACCTAACAGGACTTGCCTAGTTAATGTAACTTAGAAACACACAAGAGGATGATGTGTTCACAGAGGCTTTAAAAAAACTCTGAACTATAAGCTATCTGTGTCTTCTTGGGAAAATATTCAGTTTCCAGATCTATAAAGTGGCAGAGTTAGACCAAGATCTCAATAAGGACTTTCTAATTGTATCCTAACATGCTTCATGAAAATATCTTTTTTTTTTTTCAACGTAGCGCACAGTGACCAAATGCTTGATGAGGCAGGACTGTAAGCAACATGCTCCTTAAAGATTTCACATATTATACTGAGGCTGCCAGGGTCCAGAAAGACATCACGTAGATGTGAAAACTTACCAACCCCACATCTATTGGAAACGTTGACGAAGTTGTGACTTTTATTTTTCTGACTAAAGATGCTTTATAGTTTTAGATTTTCTTCCTTGTCCCACTATCCCCATGATGCCTTGTGCGCACCTCCCCCCACCCCACCTCTGCAGGACCTGAGGTGTTGGGGGTGAGGTGATAGATAGTTAGCTTTTGAGTTTCCATGTTTCCAATATATGAAGCTGGGTGCCTGATCCAGAGACAGGAGCCTGCCTAAGAGCATGCTACTCTCAACACGGGTTCCTGGGGCCATTTATCTACCCACTCCCTCCAACCCCTCGCGGTATCTCAGCCTTGGACTGCAGAAGCGGGGAGAACAGAGGTGAGAAAGGACAGGAAAGGAGACGTCAAAACCCAGCAACCAGGCAAGAGTTTGATGGTGTGTCTCTGGAGGCTTATCTCAGAGAATTCACAAGCCTGCTAGACAGCCAGGCCTCATATGCAGGATGGAAAACTTGTAATTAACGTCCCAATCCCCGCTAACTAGAGAGCACAAGCCACAGATCTGGGCACTCAGGGATGACATCAGAGGGACCAACCAACCACATGCTCTGCTCACCCACTCTAGCTTTACACCTGCCTTTCTCTCCCTTTGTCTGGTGCCCACTATGGAGAGTGGGATATATTCATATTTAGCATCCTTACAGATTTATATTATTAAGATTCTGAACATTTAAAAATAAACTAATTAGAAGTCCTATCATAAAATGCCCAGGTTCCACCATGTACCAGGTCAAGGGCCTGAACCTCTGAGTCTCAGTCACTGGTGTTTTCATGGCATAGGACACTGACAGTACAGAAATGCTTCATAAATACAAGAAATAACATCGCCATTTCAAAGTTTCTCTGACTGAGTTACTACTAAGAAACCAAATCAAAACAAACAGAAAAAGCAAAACCTTCTGACACATTACAAGTTAACGTTTCCAGAGTCTGGAGTATAACCTGGGTTAAGATCACTTGCAAAGTTAGCTGTAAGGACGGAGCAGGCCATTTTCACCTGAGGATAGCTAAGGAAATGGGGGGAGGGGAGAGGCATTTAACTGAAGGCACCTCTGAGATAAAACATCAAAGAGACCCACAGGCCACTTTTAAACAGGAATATGATAGGCCTGAAAGGTACTCAGACCTGAAATCCAAAGAACAGCTACGTCTTTGTCCATCTTCCAGTGCTGGGGATACACCAGGGTCCTCCCCATGCTCGCCAAATGCTCTACCACCAAGTGCACGTCCCACCCCTGTTCTCTCTTGCTCACTCCCAGCCCCCTGCCCTGATGACTGAACTCCAAACCTGGTACATGCCAGTCAACGACTGCATGGTACATTAAAACATCATGTTTAGAGAATCATATGACTCATTCTTTTCAAAATTTTACCATTTAAAAAAAATGTAATGTCCAAGAAATGGTCCCCTTTTCTTCAGTAATGATCCCCTAAGAAGTTTCGTCTAGTCTTATCATTTCACGAGGGAAACAGTTGGCAACTCAGTCTTGAACCCTGGGGCCCAGAACTCAAGCCTGGCAGCTGAGGTCTGTGGCTATCACCTCTCATCTTCAGGGTATGGCTTTTTCCCACCACTCCTCTTGCCCCGCCCCCTTTCCATCCGATTTCTTTTTCTCTCTTTCCAGTAGCAACATCTGGTACTATTTAGTGCAGCAGTAGTGGACCTCAGGGCCATGACTCAAAGGGTGTGAGATTATTTCTTCCATGGAATAAATAGAGGGTATGGGGCTGGGCAGCAATGTCCTGCTTCTTACTTCAGGCACAAGATAAGGTCGGCGGGAGTGCCTACCGCAATCTGTGAGATACATTAAGGGCCTTCACAGGTAAAAGGGGCCTGACACCACCCCTGGACCAGGCATGTTTCTTCAGACTTGATATTAGAAGTGGGCAACAGATGCCCAATGGGGTCCTACTCATTTTGTAAGACAAGAAGGCAAAACCCTTCCTGGAAATACAAAGAACAGCTGGACTTGGTTTTGCTTTCCATGAAATTGAGGCCTGGGGTGGGGCTATGAGGAGGCTTTTCACATGAATAAAACATTGAAGAAGTCAGATAACGTGTTGAATCTACACCACTCTCCTCTGTAAGACACCTCTATTTTGTCAGGGAAGAACAGGGATTTATGGCTTGCTAGTGATGTATTGGATGCCAAGTTGACAAGGGACAGACTTGTGATGGCTCACCTGCGTTGTCAACTTGACTGGATTGAGAATCGCCTTGGAGACACACCTCTGATGTGTCCCTAAGGATGGTTCAGAAGGATGTAACTACGGAGGGATGGCCCCATCTCGTAGGCTGGAGGTCTCGACCATGTGAAAAGGGATAAAGTCTAGAAAGCCCAGCAAGAGCAAGCAGCTTCATGTTCCTGCCACCTGGCCTCCCTCGACACGATGGCCTTTACCCACTCAAACTGTAGGCCACAGTAGAGCCTGCCTCCCTTACACTGCTCTCTGTAGGGTGTTTCATCACAGCAGTGAGAAGTGTAACAGATATTTATGATGTAATTTCCTTTATCTCCTGTGAAAGCTCCAAGAGGGCACAGCTTATTTCCTATGCAAAGTAAATTCAACCTTCCCTTTCTGTAAAGCCACATAGAATATGGGAGGGGATACTGATTTACTAACTTTTAGGTAATGATATCTGATACAGATATATTCTCAAAACGAAAATGATGCTAAGATTTTGTTTTTAGGTTCTAGATGAAAACATCTAGAGAAAAGATATCATGATCAGAAAGCATTAGCAAGCTGAATGTAAAACATGCCTTTTATTTATTGTACAATAAAAGTTTTTTTTGAGACGGGATTTCAACTACCTACAATAAAATTTGAAAATAAATACAGAACTGGAGAGATGGCTCAGAGGTTAAGAGCACTGGCTGTTCTTCCAGAGGACCTGGGTTCAGTTCCCAGCACCCACATGGTAGCTCACAACTGCCTGTAACTCCATCTCCAGTGGATCTGATACTCACACAGACATACCTGCCGGCAAAATACAAATGCCCCTAAAATAAAAATAAATCATTTCAAAAAAGAAAAGAAATGCAGACTCATTGTTTGTTCTTTTCTTTAATTTTTCTGAATTAGTAAGATCAGAATCTAAGTCAGCAACACATATGGTATGTGGAAACGAAGCCAATGAAAATGTACCAAAGAGGGATTGTGATGGTTAATCTCAACCGCCACTTTGAAGGGACCTAGAGTCACCAAAAGACAAGCCTCTGGGCATGCCTGTGGAGGGCCACTTGATTAGGTTAAATACACTGGGAAGACCCATTCTAACTGTGGGTGTCAACACGCCTGTGGGGTGGGGTGGGGTGGGGGTCCTGGACTGGAGAAAAAGGAGGAGGCAAGCTGCTGGCAGGCATCCGAGCTCTCTGCTTCTGGGCTGCAGCTGGGACGTGACCAGCTGCTGCCTCAGGCTCCTGCCACCATGCCTTCCCCACCATGATCAACAGTATGTACCTTCAGCTGTGGGTTACAAGGAACCTTTCCTGGCTTCAGGCTAGAGCACCTTCTCATGGCCACAGGAAAACTAACACAGGGACCGTCACCATTTAGGGGACCAAGGAAGGCTTCGGAGCCACTTGAAAACATAACACAGGCTAAAACCCTGACCCTGAAGCACTGTTTAGCTCGCCTGTTTGCCTCGTGTGTCCTTTTTCTCAGAGAGGACACGTGGTGAAACTAAACACAGGTCTTGTCCTATCAGAAACACATCCCAAGCAGCGCAGCTCAAATGACAAAGTTCCACTCTGGTGCTCAGAGGAGCCCTGTCTGCCCCGCACTGTGGAGGCACAAGGAGCATGCAATAGTTCCCTTTCCATTAAAAAACAGCGAATTGTTTCTTTTCAGGCCACAGCCTTGGAAAGAAATTCTGTAGGCCCATAGTGTACTTAGAGAAAGTTAGAACCACTCTGGAAAAAGAAAGCAGAGAAAAACACAACGGTGCTTAGCAGAACATTTCCTAAAGATAAACTATTCCCTAAACAAGCTGGGGGATAAAGAAAACACACACACACACACACACACACACACACACACACACACACACACACACACACAGATTCCCCAACTTCACACAGTACCTCACACAAGAAAGGACTACTAGCAGTTATGAGACCTATGATCAAACCTTTCTACTCACCAGGTTGTACCACCATAATGCCACCTGTCTAAGAGCTGTTAGCATCTGAGATGTTGACTGTATTTTAGTTTGTTTGTTTGTTTTTGTTTTTTGCTTGAAACTCTGGGGATCAAACCCAGGGCCTTGCACCTGCTGAGCAAGTACTCTTAGCTTAGATATCCCTTTCCCAGCCCTTTACATGGATGCATCTTGATGTGTTTCTTTTAATCTCTTCTTTAAACATTAAGTTCCTTAGAAAATGGGGTTGAATCAATGCTAATAGCTGGCCCATATTTCCACGACCCAGGTAAAATCTGAACCATGAGGTACTGGTTTCCAAAATCCTTTGACTTAAGTCTTTTATTGTTGTAACTGTTGTTCTGAATGAAAACTTGAAAACAAAAAAAGGTTAGGTACTAGTATTCAAAACCACTAAGTAAATTATTTTATTTCATGTTGTGCCCTATACACTGGATGTTGCTACGATGTGATAATCATGTACACATATATATCAGGACCTGGCAAGACCTATTTTAGCAGCAAAGACCAAGGCTGTGGAATTAATCATGCGCGTGACCTTGGATTAGTCATAAACCTCTCCAGGCTTCATTTCCATAACTGCATAACAAGCTTGAACTAGATCGACAGTTTTCCTATTTCCCTATGCAGCAGATTCATTTGGTGAGCTTTTCAAAATCTTGGCATGTGCAGGCTGCACCCTAGACCAACTGAATCAAAATCTTCGGGAGGGGGCACCTGAAAGACTGTCATGTGTCAGCATGGGCAGCCCTGGGGAGCAGCCACAGAATCAACGACCTTCCGATTAGATGACCGTTCTGAGGATCAGAATTCCTATCCCTAAGCCGGATGTGTGGCACATGTCCATAATCCCAGCACGTGGGAGAGGAGTCAAGAAGATAAGGCTAGCCTGAGTTCCACTGTGACCCGGTCTCACAGCAAAAACAAACAGAGTACCTTTAGCGTGGAGTTAGCCTTTGGTATCAAAGTGGATGAGGTTGCCCAAGCATTGCCATATGGATCTTGGAGGATGGAGGTGACTGCTGACCACAGCAGCAGATCTAAGGAAACATGTTTGGCTATAAAAGCCTCCCTGGCCTCTGAGGGTCTCTGCCCAGGGACCTCTTCTGCCCTTGTGATCTTGTCAGACCTCCCGATGGGCTGTCCCAAACAGACTAAGCAAGGAAGCACACCTTTTCACCCTTGTCCCTGCTCGTGCCTCCTAGAGAAACAGGCTTTAGAGCTAGGTGGGCTGTTTCCTGTCAGCTTCCTGTCCCTGTGCTCATGTTTGTACCCAGCACCCACCACTACCAAGAGTTTCCTGAACTCATCTTTAACAACCCAGGTGGCCGAACCCAATTCAGTTCACAGATCTGAACTGGTGAAGACCCAGAGTCCTGGGTTGAGACCAACTTGCCCCTTCCCTCTGTTTGAGTTACAAGAGCATCTCAAAAGCCATGGGGCCTGGTGTAGAGAGAACTGGGTGGACCACTCTTTATATACCTCCTCTCCATTATCCCATACCATCCATCGGGAGCTATCACCTAAGCCTCTGAGAGGTCACCCTGGAGGGGTCACACCAGCTCTTTAGATATATGCACTTTAGTCTCATGGAAAAAAAAAAAACAAAAAACAAAAAAAAAAAAAACAACTATAATGAGCAAAGAGAATAAGATAGGTGTGGGAGGGAGGAGCCTCAAGTCCATTTGTCTTTCACTTGCATTGCAATGAGGCAGAGGAGGGCAGGCAAGTCTGTGATCCTTCAGGGGGAACATTCAGGACCCGCTCAGAAAGTGAGCAACATCAACTCCTCTTCTCCTTCCCTCATACTCCAGCTCCTCTACGCCACTCAGGGCTGCAGCAGCCCACACCCCCTCCTTCCATCTACCCTTTTATAGTCAGACTACAATCCTCTTTCCAAAAATAAATCAAGGAGAGGCCAGAGAAAACAAAGTTGAAAAGTTTTATACTTTCACTATTCTGTCCAGGACATGAGCTGGGCAGATTTACCCATCTCATTTTCCTAAACTCCCTACAAATAAATAATTCTAGGGTATGCCCAAATTACTCAGCCTCTTGACCCAACATGTTTGTGCAATTACTTGGCACAACTGTATGCTACTTAAATTAGGTAACAGTCACCAGGTTATTTTTAGGCCCTAGCAACACACACACATACACACACACACACACACACACACAGAGAGAGAGAGAGAGAGAGAGAGAGAGAGAGAGAGAGAGAGAGAGAGCGAGAGAGCGCTATACTTCCTGGAGAGAAGAGCACAAACTATCTTTTGACGGACACATTTCAATCCACAGAAATAATGTTGAGCTACATGTAGGGACACACACTGAGCTCGGCTGAACACCCTGCAAGTCATCACTTGTTGGGTTCCTAAGTGCTGTTGTGTGCCCCCCTTTACAAATGAGGAAGCCAGGGAGCTAAAGGCTTAAGCAACCTGCCCAAGGACACTGAACGGAGGAACCAGGAAACCTCAGGCCTGCTGATTCGCTGTTCTTCCTACATTTGTCCACTTTTACAGATCTAGTGTGTGGCATTTAGCCTTGAGTACTAATCAGGAACTCAGAAAAACAAGAACAAAATAAGTTCGAGATATAGATATGTCTTAAAAGAGCATTATCACATCCCAAAGAAAGTGGGATATAGTTCTCCTCCAAAAGAGAGCAGAGTAAGAATATTTCACAGGTCTCTAATTAAAGCATAGCCATCCAGTGTCCTGCAACTCTGCACTGCTTTCTAACGCATATTTCAGAATCAGCTTTGACCAAGGGAAAATGTTAGGCCAACTTTGTTCTTTGTTCAAGAGTTAAGTGGAAGGTTTGGGGGCTTTTTTTTTTTTTTTGGAGGGTGTATATGTAATATGAACTTACATATTTTTATATGACTAGGTTTTTATGTACATGCCATTTTTACATTGAAAAATAGTTCAGTCATGTTTGTGTACTTTAATAGAAAATATTTCTAATATGAAAATGCATAGTAGAGAGTAGGAGGAAGTTTTTCATATGGATCTAACTCCCTGTGTCTCCCTTGTTCTACAACCATCTTTTAAGCGACTTCTCGGTCAGTCATCTGCAGTCACTACCACCCCACACACCCCCTCAACCCCTCTGGTACAAAGCAGAGCTGTAAAAATCCACATAAGACAGTCTATCGTTGCTTTGTAATGGTATGAAGCGTGTACAGGCCTGGCCTCTGACATAGCACAACACAGGCAGAGACAGAGGCCCTGAGGGGTCTCCTGGACTGGGAGGGAAGCTTTTCCTCAGACTCAAGAGCCAGTCATTAACAGTGGCATTCCACATTTGAAGAATACTCATGCGCAGGTATATGACACTAAGTGTTTAGCAGGCAAAATGTCTATACCACCCTGTAAAATACTCCCAGCTCCATTAAATGTATAATGCTAACTCTAAACATAGGACTATTGTCTACGATGTAGAATATTTCAAAACAAAGGAAGGGAAGGCGAACAGGGAAATACATGTTTAATCTGGCTGGTAGGTATGGAGGTGTTTGTTGTATACTCTAATATTTCCCTAAATGTTTGAAATTTTTTATCATTAAATTGTAAAGGCCTAGATTGCTCTGAGGAAGGGGGTGGTAGGAGACTTGCCCTTCCCACATACATAAAGGACAAATTTTCCTGAACCCAGTGTTGTTGAAATGGAAGATAGCCTTACAAACATGACAGCAAAAACAGCAGCTCTCATTTCAGAAGGTCAAGGATTGTCAAGCCTTCTTTCTTAGGCCAGAAACCAAGTTGCAGTTGATTAAAACAACCAACATTAGGTGGGAAAGGATGCAGCTCTTTCAAAGACTAAATCCCTAAAGAGCTGTTCATTTGGATCACTCAGATGAAGCTGACGAGAAGCAAGGGTCTGAGGCCCCCTTCAGTGGGTAAGAATGAGACACAGACTCAGACCTGGGTCATAGCAGGGCGGAGACTATAAATTAGAACAGTAACTTAACCCAGGGGCTTCTGTGCCTCCGATCAGTTTCACTCCAACCTGACACT
>CABHPP010107526.1:26165-41302 GCA_902168425.1 Peromyscus attwateri
GGGAGACCAGGCTGGCCTCGAACTCACAGAGATCCGCCTGCCTCTGCCTCCCGAGTGCTGGGATTAAAGGCGTGCGCCACCACCGCCCGGCCTAACTTTTTTTTTTTTTTTAAGATTTATTTATTATATATACAGAAGAGGGCGCCAGATCTCATTACAGATGGTTGTGAGCCACCATGTGGGTGCTCGGAATTGAACTCAGGACCTCTAGAAGAATGGTCAGTGCTCTTAACCTCTGAGCCATCTCTCCAGCCCCCAGTAAACGTTTCTCTACGAAAGTCTGGTGCTTACTTCTCAAATAGCTGGCGATATTTACTTTCAAATCCACAGATGGCTTGAACTTTCTGCCCTTGTTTTGGTAAGCACTTACTCACACAGGCATATGTTTATGTTTGTATGCATTTCCACATGCATGCATACACACTTACAAATCTACAGATTTACATACATACACACACACACACACACACACACACACCACTCTCCAATGCATCTGCACTTTTGCACTTTTCTTCTCTCTACAGGTCATAGTTAGTAGCAGAGTACGAATCATACAATCTCAGGACAGTGTTAGAGGAAAATCTCTGACCATGTAGAAGAAAATTATGAGCAGATATGGCCAATTATTTCCTATGAGAATAGGGGAAAAAATGAGCATGAACTTCAGCAGTTTAAAACTGGGGTAGATAGTAGATCTTAGGACTCAGAATAAATTACATTTTTGAGACTTAGACAACATTCTATTGGAGAAAAAATGCTGAGCCCAACCCAGCTCAGAGGTCAATGTTTCTCAAGGGAAATTTCAAAATGTTTTCCCCCCAGGAATACAAGGGGAGAAAACCAAACCGTGGCCATCGGCCCTGGCCTAAGAACACTGAGGCTCTGCCTTAGAGCTCTGGGTTCTGAGTCATGTTGCTCCCTGACATCTGAGGAGGAAAAGCCCTTGGGTGTGATGGGGAAACCTCCCCAAGGTCAGTCCAATTTACACCTCACTTGACTGGAGGTGTGAAGAGAGATGTCTCCAAGGAGCCCTCAGTTAACATGCTGAGCAAAGAGTCAGGTTGCTGACCAGGTTGAATTTGGGAGGTGACAGAACTCTGCTGACGGGCACCTCTGGCTGCCGGACCCTCTCAACTAACCAGCATGTGGTCACTCTCAAGACCTTCTGCGGCTCTTCCCTGGGGAGTCTCTTCATCCATTCCCCCAGAAAGTCAGGGACACCCTGATAACTTCATGGTCATCTTGTCAGAGGCTCCCTTATAAATAAAGAGCTTCAGGGAGGGAGACCCTCCCCTCCCTCAGCATCTCCACTGTGGCCTCCTTCCTCCGGCTGCCCCAGTGGGCTCCCCTTGAGACCTCAAAGGCTGCTCCGGAAATCCTCCCAGCTCTGCACTGCTCTTTCTCTCTAGTGTGGCTGAAAGAAAGCTACCGTTTTCCGGAAAAATTTGTAAGAAATAAGAAATGCCAGGTAGAAACAGATATTAGCTCGCATCCATCAGTAGAAGTCCAGACCTGATTCTTGAGCGGAAACCTTGACGAGGTAGGGCTCAGTTAATGTGTCTCTCAGCATGAAGCCTGATTCCTATCCCCCTCAACTCAATCCTTCTCGGTCCCTGAGCCTAACCAACCTTCTGCCTCCCTTCCTCCCCCTCTTCCTCTGAGTCACTGGAGGTCACAGCAGGCCCTGACTCAGGCACCTTGGTCTAGGGAGACGCTGATGAGGGTGGGAGACTGGATGGAGGAGCTATGCTTAGAAAATGGGTCCTTTGGACGTCTGATCCCAGCTAGGGAGGCAGGAGTCCTGGGTGCCAGGCACAACTCCACACCTAGCCTGGAGCTCAGCAAATCAGCGTCTCTCTGAGCCTCCCCATCTCCAGTTGGCTTGTTTTTCTGGGTACTCACTAAGATCCTTTTAACTCTGATACCCTGTGGACAGCACAGGGACAGAGGAGCCTGTTCCTTGGAAGTGTGAAAGGTTATTTCCTTGCCCAACAATGGAAAACCAAGGTCAACAAGATGAGGTGGTTTTTTGTTTTTTTTTTTAACCTTTTTCAATTACTTCCCTCCTTTAAAAAGAAAAAAAAAAATCTCTCACATCTGCCTGTGCTCAGCCCCTTGCCTACTTGCCAAGATGGCCACAGGAAAGGAATGCATCATACAACACTTCTGTTGTTCCTACCCCCCCCCCCCCACCGCCACCAAAGTCAGCAGAGAGCAGACCGAGCAGGGTCAATGGGAATCTGGGCGCCATGCCTGCCCTGTTCTTACTGAGAACACTCATGTCCACTTAGCACACAGCTTCCAGAGGGTACAGACCAAACCAGGTCCAACCCAGGTGAGAACAGCAAAGTAAGGGGACTAGATAAACGAAATGGTCACAGCAAGTGTTTCGTATCTGTATTAACTTCTAAAGACAAGTGGTTTGAGAGCAGGATGGGGGGCTCTACAAACGGAGGCATACAAAGAACACAGTCGGACCTCTGTCTCCTTTCTCCTAACTCTCTCCATTTGAAGGGTTGCTTTACACAATGTATGCATTTAAGCTGTTCAGTCTATAAGCAAACATCCTTGGGTCGGGATGAATGCACAGGAATGTACTCTCAGGGAAATGTGGACTATCAGCAAACTTGGAATGCCTTGTCAAACACTCATGCCACAGGAATGTACCAGGGCTGGAATTTCTTCAACTCTAGGAATAAATTTTGGCAGGGAGTCTTGGGTTGTCGTGGGAACTGAGGCAGTATCACAGTCTACTTAAGATAAAAGCCCTTGAGAAAAGAGGAAACAGCAACCCTGGAAAGGTAGGAGGAAAAAGTGGTCCTCAAGTGAGCCAGGTGGGAAGCCTGCACTTCCACAGTCAAGGTAACCCATAGCATCCTCCCGAGAACAGGACATCCAGGCTCCAAACCCTGCAATCCCCTGAGCACCTCTCGCCTGCATCCTGGAAGGCAACAAAAGATATCTAATCTCCCAGAGCTTACTGGAGCATGTCTGGAGAGCAGAGGCAAGTAAGGAATGGCCCCCATCTCCCTGAGTTGGCTTGTATGAAGTGATCTACTACCAACAGGAAGAACAGCACACAGTGCCGGCAGCAGGGTGGACGTGAAGAGAAGGGGCCAGCCGCTGGCTCCCCTGGGGTGACTTCAGCAGGGCCTCCATAGGACAGGGTGTTGACACTCTGCAGAGCAGAAAGCCTTCTCTCAAGGCCTGCACCCAACTGGGAGATGATTCACTTTGACAGCAATGTTATGACGGACCAAGCAAAAACCACTGCGAAGACGAGCTGTGGAGACAGGAGGGTCCGCACATGGAAAAGAACAAAACTCACATAGACAGAAAGCAGGTGGCTGAGAGTTACAGATCAAAACAAGCAGCGGGTTCAGAGCCCAGGTTTTCGGGGAGGTCTCACCACACAGTCCATCCAGCCTCACTTCCTAAGTGCTAAGGTCATAGGTGGGCACCACCACATCCAGCTCCATGTTCCTTCCGGAGACTTTAGCCTTTCCTGGGGCTCCTTCAGCCAAGCGCTCCCCAGATCCCAGCACAACTAATGGGAACGGCATTAATGGTTTAATGACAGAACACTAGAATGACTGAGATGGCTGGGTTTGATCCCCAGTATAATGGAAAGGTCTAGGAACAGTCCCTATGATAGAGGCTTAATCTGACGGTCACTTGGGCCACTATCCACAGAGTACTACTGAATGCAGCACCCACTTTCTCTGAGTATCCATTTCCTATTCTCTCTTTCTATCACTCAGAGCACCCCAAGATCTGGCTACCTCGGGCCCTGAGACAGACTTACATCCGGAAGGTTGGGGACACAGTGAATCTACTAATCCCATTCCAGGTGATCACACCAGCCCCATGCTGGGACCAGGTCAAGGTTTGACTTGGAAACAGAAGTAGGACTGGGGCAGTCTTTCTGGCCTTGAATGAGAGGACCCACAGTACCAGAAGTCTGAGGCCAGATCACCACCTTCCAACACTCCCAAGGTTGGGTTTCGTTGGACAGATATGTCCCATGAAAGGAGGTAAGGCTAAGCCAGGCCCTGCAGTCTGCAGAGGTCTGGGGGCCCTCAGTTTTAGAGGGTTCTTAGGAGTTTGGGCAGCTACCTAGCTACCCTAGGTATCCATGAAAGACTCAAAGCCAGCTCCCCCTGTCTCGAGACTACCCTGAAAGGAGGGAGTTCCCTGGAGAAGTCTACAAAAAACAAACAAACAAACAAACCTCTAGCTTAAGGAATACAGCTCCATGTCAAGATACTCTGTGGGTCTGGGGTAGACTCCTGCAGCAACAGGAGGAGAGAGGGAGAGAGAGAACATATAAGCCTCTTGGGGATGCTCAAACCTTATCCCCACTGCTCAGGGCAAACCCAAACCTCAGACCACCTGGACTCACAATGGCTCTGCCCTGGACAACAGTCGTGTGAGTGTGCGGAATGGGGAGCAGGATTCCATCCTTTTCATCAGAGAAGCCCGACGTGCTGATTCAGGATGCTACCAACTCTGTGTGCAGCTTGGTGGGCTGCAGGCCACTGCCACCATCAATATCCTGGTGATTGGTAAGTTTGGGTAATGGAAGAGGTGGTCTCTGGGATCTCTGGGCTGACCAGGAGCCCATCCCAGAGAGTCTCTGGCAAGGTGGCAGGAGATGGGAGGGATCAGAGAAAGGAGCCAGGGGTCCTCTCTAAGTGAGATCAACACATGTGGGTGGCACAGTGCCCACTGCCATGGCTTTGCCCTTCCAGAGAAGCCAGGTCCTCCTCAGAGTATTAAGTTGGTGGATGTTTGGGGCTCCAATGCTACTCTGGAATGGACACCTCCACAAGATACGGGCAATACGGCACTCCTGGGATACACGGTGCAGAAGGCTGACAGAAAGTCTGGGGTGAGGCCCATCTGGGAAGGGGGGAGGGAGGCATTCTGGAATGATCTTCTGGCAGCTCCACATGGGGCGAGATTAAAAAAAAAATAGAAAGAAAACCCCAAAGCCTTGGTGTCTCACACATGACATCTCCTGGGGACCCCACAGCTGTGGTTCACGGTCCTGGAGCGTTATCACCGCACCAGCTGCATTGTCTCCGACCTCATCGTTGGCAACTCCTACGCCTTTCGTGTCTTTGCCGAGAACCAGTGTGGGCTCAGCGAAACAGCTCCGGTCACAGCTGACCTCGCCCACATCCAGAAAGCAGGTAAGGAAGCTGAGACCATGGGCTGACAAGACTTAGAAAAAAACGGAACTGAAGCAGGACAAGGTTCTCAGATGCCACATCATGCTTCCTCTTGGTACCCACAGCTACTGTTTACAAGACCAAGGGGTTTGCCCAGCGGGACCTCTCAGAAGCCCCCAAGTTCACCCAGCCTCTGGCAGACTGCACTACCATCACTGGCTACGACACCCAGCTCTTCTGCTGTGTGCGCGCCTCCCCCCGGGTGAGTGGGGGGCTTGGGGGACGGGGGTGTCCTGAGCTGCTTCCTGCTGCTGTCCCATCCTAACCTGAGCTATGTCACAGGGCATTCTAATTGAACATCTGCTACCAGAGGCACCATCTGCCTCCCCAACAGCAGGTTACTTGGGAACTGTCAGGGTGTCTGTAATTCAAGATGGATGGACGTAAATGATGTTTCCTTTGAGTGTGGGGTCCTCATGCACAAAGACATCACTTCCAGCTAGTTATCTGGCAGAAGAGTCTGATTCCCACTGGCTTCTTTTTATTCACTCCTTATGACTTGTCTGCGCAGAGCTACGCACATGCACGCTGCTCTGCATGCAATCTGGTCTTTGTACTCCACACCCGGAGCAGCCTTTACCAAGTACCTTGGGTTACAAGTACAGGTCAACTGTGTAGAGATAACATCTTAGAAGGGGAATTGTGATAAAACCACCCTAGAAACCACTTCCCAGAGGGCACAGAAACCACTCATAAACAGT
This sequence comes from Peromyscus attwateri, assembly GCA_902168425.1. NCBI lineage: Eukaryota > Metazoa > Chordata > Mammalia > Rodentia > Cricetidae > Peromyscus > Peromyscus attwateri. Next base: position 32,101 of record CABHPP010107526.1, read on the forward strand.
GGGGATAGGATACGAATGGATCACAATACATACATTAAAAAAAATGGAGACCCTGAGCTGGCAGGATGGCTCAGTGGGTAAAGGTGCTTGCTCCCAAGCCTGTCCACCTGAGTTTGATCTCTGGGACCCACATGGTGGAAAGAAAGAAAGCTGTAAGTTTTCCTCTGACCTCCGCACATGCGTTATGGTACCAGTGTACCCTTCAGCCTCTCCACATACACACAAACCGGACGACCGGCTCTTACCCACTCTGCTGCCCCTCATCTTCATCTTCCAGCCCAAGATCATCTGGCTAAAGAACAAGATGGATCTCCAAGGCAACCCCAAGTACAGAGCCCTCAGTCACCTGGGGATCTGCTCCCTGGAGATCCGCAAGCCTAGTCCCTTTGATGGAGGGATCTATACCTGCAAGGCCATCAATGCCCTGGGGGAGGCATCCGTGGACTGTCGTGTGGACGTTAAAGGTAAAGATGGAGAGTTAGTGCTTGGGGTGCCAATGTCTCCTCCCTCCACCATCTAAGAACGACACAAGCTGAGATGGAAAAGGTCCCTGCTTTGTATCTGTGACCAAATACCCAACAAGAAGCAACTTGAGGAAAGACATATTTGGCTCATGGCTTGAGGGCACAGTCTGTCAGGGCAGGGAAGACCACAATAGGGCAGGGGTGGATCTCGGTAGCAGCAGGAGGAACATGAGACTGCTTCCTCACATGTGGACACATCAGGAGGCAGAGAGAGATGAACGCTGATGTCCATCAGTGTTTTCCTTTTGCCTTTTTGTTCAGGCTCCCAACCTGTGTGATGATGTCACTCATGATTGGGGCAGGTATTCCCTCCTTAGTTAAAACTCTCTAGGAACACCCTCACAGACATGCCTAGAGATGATCTCCTAGGTAACTAAATCCAGTCAAGAGAACATGACCATTAACCATCACAACTGACTGGGGCCTCCATGTGGCTGTCACGTCACCATTAAGATGTACTAGGAGCCCATCACCCAAGATCACCCAACGTTTCATCTCTGTCCATCGTAACTCAATAGTGTAGGGAGAATCACTATTTCCTTTTTTTTTTTTTTTTTTTTTTTTTTTTTAAGGACAGGTGTGAAGCGTCAGAGGTTAACTGTTTTGCCAGTGGCGGTTAGCTGGGGAGATGGCACTCTAGAAGCAAGAGCCCAAGGCCCCTCGCTCAGATCCCTGTTCTTTAAGCCCTGTGATCTTTAGTCCCAGTCCATTACGCTGCAGAAGCTTGTTGGTTTTATTCTGCTTTCCCCTCTGGCTTGTTTAGGTAGCACTGCACTCTCTTCCTGCCTGAGATACCCATTCATTTGTCAGAATCCCCATCACTGAACCTACCATATTATTGGGTTTGGGAGGGGGGTATTTTTTTAATTATTATCTTTCTTTAGTCTTTAGAATCTCATACATACATACATATATATATATACATATACATACATATACACAGTAAATATGATCATATCATCCCAGCACATTATTTTTAATTTTCTATTTATAGATTTGTCTTCCAATAAACCATAAGCTGGGTGAGACCGTTGTCCCCAGTGTCCAGCCTAGTTGCTGACACACAGAAGGCCATAGCTAAATGTTTGCTGCATGAATCATGAATGAGTGGGCCTTTATATCCTGTTCTCTACGTAGAGACTCCCTAGCTAGCATCACAGACACCGCCGAAGCTAAGTAGGACATCCATTCCCAATGCTCTGAGAGGTTTTCCAGAGATGTCGGCAATGCTAACATTGAGAAATGTCTGCATTTTTGTAGCTCCTCATTAAGGCTGCCCTGTGAAGACAGGAAACTCAAGGAAGGTAAGGAAGGAGGGAAATGATGTCTCGATGGATTATTTCATGCTTGTGGCGAATGCTGCTGAGTTTGGGATGGATGTGAGCCTTTCAACCATGTGCCCCTGGTGACTTTTTTTTTTTTTTTTCAATTCTAACACTGTCAGCTCTTTGGAGGGAACAGCTAGAGATAAAGTCTACTTTTGTCAGATTCTGTGCATTTCTACTCAGGTCAAAGATAGGGATGAACCCTAGCAATCCTTGGAGAATGTAAGCTTCTACCCAATCAGGGGTTCTGTGGGAAGAGCTGGGTAGGGACTGTAAGAGAAAGAGACCAGAGTCTCCACCAGCACAGACCCACACTGTAGGTAGGAACAGTTCTGCTAAATCTTTCTACCTCACTATCATAAGCAGGGTAAGAAACAAAGCAGCTTGTCCATATTCTTTTAAATTTTATGCATTTCTTCCTGTTCAACAGAAGAAAATCATTTTTGTTAAATGTCAACAATAATTTAACATTTGGGTATGTGGTTTCCAAGCCGCTTATCACTGGCAAAGGGCCGCTTGGATCATTATCTAGAATGTGGTAGCTGCTTCAAATTCCCCATCACTCACAGGGGAAATGCTGTGTGTATAAACTGATGGGTAAGGTGAAAGAAAAGCCCAGGAGAGAATGAGAGACCTAGCTCCCAACATTCCTTCTGACTTTCAGCTCCTGGCTGAAAAAAAACTGAGCATGGATTCGATCCCCCAAGCCATTTATTTAAGCCCATCAATGATACATAGCAAATGAAAACCCTACGGGCTGCATTAGACGCACAAACTCGCCTCAGGAGAGCTTCCTCTGCCAGCTGGCTTGTGGACATTTTCCTCCTTCCCCGCCCTCTCTATCGATACCACATTGTGTCAGTGTTGATCTTTCCTGTCCTGGGTTCCCTCTGTCTCCCAGAAGCAGTGCATGGTGGGCAGTCAATCTATAGCACTGGATCCAGGGACCATGAAGGGAGATGGTCTCAGCACATCCTGGATGCGCCCTGCTTGCCCGCTATGATGGATAACACACCCTCTCTTTGCAGGGCCTCCTGGGAGCTCGATTCTGACAAGACTATGTTCTCAAGGAGCCTTAGCTGGCTTGGCCTAATCTAAATAAAGATACAGATCCTCAATTCTTGAAATGTCCTCTTTCTGAGCCTTTCTACATGGGGAAACCTTATGAAGGTTGCAGTCCTCCAACCAAACTAGATGATCCCAGAACCCTACGATTCCTCTTTTTCTCCTGTTCTTTCATATCCACACACTCGATCTTACAGAAGTGCCCCCCCCTCTCCTGCCCATCTCCTTTTTTGAGACTGGGTTTTATAAATTCCAGCCTGGCCTTGAACTCTATACATACGTCTTGAACTTCTGATCCTCCTGCCTCCACTTCCTGAGTGCTGGGATTACAGGCCTAAGACTCCAGTTTATGGGATCTTAGGGATTGAATTCAGGACTTCATGCAAGCTAGCCAGGCAAGCGCTCTACAGAATGAGCCACATCTGTCCACCGAGGCTTCTGACTCTGTCATTTACCCCCAGGCCCTTTGTTACAGAATTGAATTCAGTTCTACACAGCATGAGGCATTGGAAAAAGATGAAGATGGCTTGCTGTCTTCCTCCACCGGTTTCCTTCCTAAACTGGTGTAAGAGGATGCACACCTATTACAAAGCAGTAAGCAGCCCAACACAATCAATCCCACGGAACTAACTGAAGGCAGAGCCCCAAAGACCCGAGCCCTGGGAGGTTGTTTCTCCTGCTTCTATGTGTTTGCATGCGTATAACAAGTCATATATTGAAGATATTCTGTGAAGGAATCTGTAAGAGACGACAACAGTCTCTCCCATTCCTACGTGCCCATTGCACTCATCACCAAGAGCCACAAACTCAGGGCTGCAGAGAAGGCTCAGCAGTTAAGAGCACTGGCTGCGAGCCGGGCCGTGGTGGTACACACCTTTAATCCCAGCACTCGGGAGGCAGAGACAGGCGGATCTCTGTGAGTTCGAGGCCAGCCTGGTCTACAAAGTGAGTTCCAGGAAGGGCTCCAAAGCTACACAGAGAAACCCAGTCTCGAAAAACAAAAAACAAAAAACAAAAAAAAAAAAAAAAAAAAAAAAGAGCACTGGCTGCTCTTGCAGAGGGCCTGGCTTCAGTTCCCAGCACCCACTCGATGGCTCACAACCACCTGTAACTTCAGTTCCAGCAGGTCAAATGCCCTCTGCTGGCCTGTATACGAACCGGCACACACGTGTGCACATGCATACACACAGGCACACACACATACACATAAAGGAAAATAAAATCTTTTTTTTTCAAGATCAATTCAAGATTCTCCTACCTTGATCTCTCAAGAGCTGGGATGGCAGGCACGCAGCACTACCACGCCCAGCTCCTAAGCCAGTACTTTCTGAAGTGGCCTGTTACATACCAGATAACTGAGGCCACTGTGTCACAGAACAGACCATTGTAGCTCGGTGGTGGAGCACTAAACTTCAGCAGCTGCCTTGGTTTCCTTCAGTATTTTTTTAAAATGATGTATATATTTGCATTGGTGTTTACCTACATGTACATCTGTGTAAGGGTGTTGGATCCCCTGGAAGTGGAATTACAGTTGTGAGCTGCCATGGGGGTGCTGAGAATTGAACTCAGGTCCTCTGGAAGAGCAGCCAGTGCTCTTAACTGCTGAGCCACCTCTCCAGCCCCTCCCTTCAGCATTAAGGCCCTGCTCTAGTGAGCATCCTCCTGAGAGGCCCTAGAGAAGTCTGCCCTGTCCTGTCAATCTAGGCCTGCACTGTGGATGGGCAACAGTGAGAGTCAGCCCTGGAGAGAGTCAGCAGAAGGACACGTTCTTATCCGCTCACAGGGCCCTGCCGGTGCCTGAAGCTGCCTTCTGTCCCTGCGGTGCCCTGGGTTCCCAAGATCCTTAGTGAATAGGTAGAGGGAGCGAGAGAAAGCAAGAACAGGAAGGGGGTCAGGGGGCGAGAGACTGTGTGTGCAAGCATGCACATAAACAGCCTTCTATGCATCAGGAACTAATGAAGTGATGTCTTTCTTTTAATCTTCATGTTATAAATAAGAAGGTTAAGTTCAAAACCCCTCAAGTCATGACCTGGCGGTAAGTGGCAGAGCCAGGGTTCGACTGCAGGCCTTCCCCACTTTCCCTCATCTATTTCACTCTGAGTCCGGTGGGAAACATGGGCTTCAAAGAGAAAACATTTCCAGGGGTGGGGGTGGGGCGGACATAGGGCCACATTTTTGAGAAGGAAAGGGACGTGGGTTAGCTGAGAAGAATCTAAAAGTCTTTCTTTTTTTTCAAACCAAAGAGATCTACTTTCAGTGAAGGCTGAATCTATTCCAGCCCTTTTCTGGAGTTTCTTGAGACTTAAGATACCTACCCTATGCCACAAATCAGCTTCTTGCCCAACTAAAAGGTTACTGCTCACCTACCTACCGGCCTTGGGAAACACTGAGAAAACAATGAGCAAATCTAATGTCCTCATGGAACACCTGTTTGAGATTGTAGGCGAGAGCCAGGGATGGTGGCTGTTGCTCAAAGTTCTTCCCTGGGAGAGACATAAAACAAGGTCCCAATGACAAACAACAGTAGGAGTCCACCAAGGTTTACCCAGAGGAACCAGCAAACTTAACAGGCCTACTTACAGAGCGGTGGCTGGAAGTCACAGGCAAGAACACAGATGATCTTACAGCTGCCGCCATCGAAGGTCCCAGTCCTGCAGAGATGATGGCTTCCCCATGGCCCTCCCCTCCCCCTCACTTAGATCCCGTAGCCCCGCCCCCCAAACCACGTGCAATTAGGACAGATTGCATACACGTGGTTGAGAGGACTGGCTGCATACTCAGGTGAGGGTCTCATCCGACCACACCTCTTCCTTCTGTGAGGGAAAGAGAACGGTCCTCAGGCCCAGCCGTGATGATCTTTCCAGAGCAGGCGCGACAGAACTTCTGAAAACTGCGGCAGCTGGCGTACAGGCTAGCTAGTCCTATGGTACAGTGGCACAGGCCTTTAATCCCAACGCTTTGAGAGGTAGAGGCAGGAGGATCAGGACTTCAAGATCATCTCTGGCTACATGGTGATTTAAGGCCAGCATGAGACCCTGTCTCAGAAAACAAAAAACAAAAGGGAAGGAGACAGAGATGGCGTGTGTGTGCGCGCGTGCGTGCGTGCGTACATGCACGTGTGTGTGTGTGTGTGTGTGTGTGTGTGTGTGTGTGTGCGCGCGCGCACGCGTATTAATGAATGGAGAAGAGAGATCAGATCATAGCCAGGCAACAACGTATACAACAGCAGAGGCCTCCTTCCACCTGAAGCAGGCCTAGGACAGAAGGTGGTGGGATATCCACAGTGACTGTACCCTGGGACTCAGTCTGACCTCGGCCTCTGCTATTTGCTATACTATTCACAGGCCCACCATTAAAGTTCACACATCTCTAACATCCTGGCAAAGAAAGAAAATCTTCACACGGCAAGATCTCTAGCCTATGTAATCCTTCTGCATTTGAGGAGCACTGCCCTGAAATCCTTTTTAACTATTATTATTTATGAATTTGACACTTATGGAATATCTTCTTAGCAAATACATACTTACTGTGTGCCTGGAAGTATAACTTTTTTTCATTAATTCATTATTTAAACTCTTAAGTAGCTGTTCATACACATCATTTGGGGGTTAAAGCCAGGAGAAGAAATATCAGATAGCTCAGAGAAACGGCCTTATGCTAAGTAAAGAATTCTTGTGCCTCGGGGCTGGAGAGAGACTAGTGGTGGTCTCAGCCAGCAAGTGAAGAACCCAGCCACTAAACCCAGGGGAACCTGGACTGCAGGAGGTGGGGGCGGGGAAGAGGCGGGGCTCCAAACCCACATTGGTTGGCGCGTTCTCCCCCTGTCGCCGCTCCTCACAGGTTCTGGCAGGCAGTCAGAAGGAGGCGCTCCCGGGCACACGCGCGCGCGCACTTGCAGCTCCGCCCGCCGCCCCTCCGAAGCCCCCCGGATGGAGTCTTTTTGGGAACGGAGCTTTGGTGCACCCGACAACCTTCTTCTGCAGACTTCCCGACGGCTCCCGCCTCAGCCCCGCCCCCATGAGCTCGCCAATCGCTGTGCGCGTGTGGCAGGGGTGGGTGGAGCCTAGGAAATTCGAACGAAGCTCCGCCCCTCGGGAGCCTGTTCCCGGGAACTGGGAGGTTGTAGAAGAAAAGCATCCTGCGTGGACGGTGAGGCGGGCTGGGAAGTGGAAACGGAGTGTGCGCGCCGGAGGTGTGGCGGGGATGTGGTGCCGGGAAGTGGAAAGGTGGGCGGGAGGGGCGGGGGAGAGAGGAGGAAAATCCCGGATAATAACAAGAAGGGAGGTGGAGTGCGCAGACTGCCCAACTGAGGAGAGGCAGATCATCCATCAGGTGTTGGGGCACGAGCGCTCTGCACCTTTCCTGAAAATAACGGGCTAGTTTCAGGGGCACGTGCTGTTCCTGGGATCTTGCTTTACCACCACCATGCCTCCCCACCCCAGATAATGCACCCCGAGTCTAGATGGGGGCCTAGGGCAGGATGATAGATACCTGAGGTAGGCATGTTGTCTTTCCTGCTCAGGTCTAAGCTGACTCGCTTCTGCTGGCTGGGCATGGAGGATTTGAAAGAAGGTAAGGAAGCCTTGGAGGGAGGAGGGAGGCCCTGAGAGCCTGCAGGGACTGATAGATGGCGTTTATTCTCATCCCTTCAGATGTCAAGTTCATTGCGGACGAGACCTTGGACTTTGGAGGGCTGTCCCCATCTGACAGGTACCAGCCCCTTTATTCTACTATTTTCCTCCAACAATACATCTTTAGCTGTAACCCTTTAGTGTTAACTTACTGGCCCCTAGAGCTGGGGGTTGGTAATTTAGCAGGGTACAGTGCACTCTGATGCCAGCAGTCTGGAGGAATTGGGTCTTTAAGGACACAACTCGGATGCTGGTGAGGAGAACGAAGAAGCTGGAGTGAAATTTAGGGTTTAATGTAAATGAAAGGAAAATGTGCTTGGGCATGTTGAGACATGCCCGTGGAATGCGTCGGGTGTGCAGACCCCCCCCCCCCCCCACACACACCAGAATAGGATACACACAGAGGAGGTGGAAGCAGAGAGGATTTTGAATTTGAGATCATTCTGGTCTACAGAGTTGAGACCTTGTCTCAGAAAATAGGGAGTGGGGACGAAAGAAAACAGGAGATGCTAAAGGCTTGCTGGACCTCGGTAGAACCAGGTCTCTCCTCACCTAAAGGCAGTTCTCATAGCCACACTGGAGTCAGGGTTTGGGACTGTCCCTGGCTCTACTACAGGAATGTCTTCTGCTGTCTTTTGTGTGATATGGTGCCATATTTGTTCTCTCAGTCATGAGGAGGAAGACATGACAGTACTAGTGAGTGCAGAGAAACCACTTCGAAGGGGCCTCTCTCACCGGAGTAACCCGAACCCGAATGCGGTAGCCCCTGCTCTCCAGGGTGTGAGGTTCAGTTTGGGCCCTCTCAGCCCGGAGAAGCTGGAGGAGATCCTTGATGAAGCCAACCGCCTAGCAGCTCAGCTAGAGGAGTGTGCCCTGCAAGATCGTGAGCGTGCAGGGCCAGGCCCTGGGAAGCCCAGCCCCAGAGGGAAGCCCAGCCCTCGGCGGGAGACATTTGTCCTGAAGGACAGCCCTGTCCGAGATCTGCTGCCCACTGTGAGCTCTTGGAGCACGCCATCCCCACGCAGCCTCACTGGACCCCGAGGCAGCGATAAAAAGGGGTCAGCCAGGGCTGTTCGAGTGACAGCTGGAAAGAAGCCCCCCAGCACAAAGAAGGTGAGTGGAGAGTGGGATTGCATGTCTGCCCCTAGACAAGCTGCCCGAGACACTGAAGGTATAGAGGTGGTTCCCTCACCGGTCAGAGGGAGAAAGCTATTCTACCCATGGAATTGTTGGGATTAAGTAAATTGGGCTGGAGGTGGAGCCGGGTCGGTAGAGTTTGCCCAGCATCAACAAAGCCCTGGGTTTGATCCCCAGCGTCACGTCAATGGATGTGGTAAACGTAAATGTATAAGTACATACTTGTGATCCCAAGACTCCGGAGGTAGAGCCCGGAAGATCAGGAGTTCAAGGTCATCCTCGAGGGGCTATATGCTGAGTTTAAGACCAGCCTGGGCTACATGACTCCCTTGTTTCAAAAAATAATAATCGGCTGGTGGGATGAATGGCTCAGTGAGTAAGAGCACTTTCTACCAAGCCTGATGAACCTGAGTTCAAACCCTGAGACCTACGTGATGAGAACTGACACCCACAAGTTGTCCTCTGACCTCCATATGTATGTCACACACAATAAATAAATATTAAATGGCTTTGAAAAAAA